>JAODAL010005611.1:0-141720 GCA_025379985.1 Phyllomedusa bahiana
ACTGAACCCCCGCCCCCAGGCAGAGAGGGGGGGAGGGGCCCGATCATCAGGGGAGACCGGAGAAATGAAAGAAGGAAGACGTGCAGCTGTGTGACGTACAGAGCAGTCATGTGCGACGGTGCGCGGCCCCCTCCTCACACACTGGCCGCAGGGCCCTGGGCAGCCCAGCAGGCCGCGGGGCCTGTAAGGTGAAAGATTTTGAAACAGGGGGCCCTGTTGCCGCGGGCCCCCCTTTTCCCCGGGGCCCCGGTACGGGGAGTACGGGCTGTACCCCCTGTACGGGGGGGTGGGGATCGGAACCCCAGATGTTCAACCTCGGAGCTGCTTGCACCGTGGGTGCAGGCGGGGGGCCGTGATGGCTGCGGGGCGGGTCGGTGCCCCGGCCCGTGCGGGGGGGCCCCTGTGGGAGGGGGGCCCTGTCGGCCCCCTGCCACGGGGGTCCGGTCGCTAATGCGCCCTTGCGGTCCCTGTAGCGCGCCACGACGGGCCGGGACTCGGGGCCCCCCGGGGGAAAACAGTTTCCCCTGGCGGGCGTCCGAGCCGGGCCTGCGGCCGCCGGGAAAATGCCGGTTTGCCCTATGGGAGCCCGGGGGCCTTTGTTTAAATGAATGTAGCAACCTGATTCAAAGGCATCATAGGCTTATGTATCTAATAAAGGTGCCCAAGCTCCACCTCTGAACAGTTTCTGAAGGGGGCCCCTTTTAACGGGAAAACTTTACAAATGAAATTTGGGGCTCTTCAAATCAATATTTCTGGAAAACTTTTTATTTTCGTTTTTGGCAGTGTTTTTTTTATTTTATTTTATTGGTTCTATTTCATTTAAAAAAAAGAATAGAAATTTTACCCTTCTCAGCGTGATAATAAAGAGATAAAACCCTGAAAGAAAGGGCAGTGATTCACTTTATGCTGGGGCTGAAAAAGTGCCCCTCTCATGTTGTCTGCCCAAATAGTAGGTTGATCCAGGGTAAATTGGGCAAAATCCATATCAATTGGTTCAACAAATCATACGCTCAATGTGTTCCTGTTTTTGTCCATGTATATTTTTTGGGTAAAAGGGCCCGTTCCACGGTTACTTGCCGACGGATTGGGCCCTATTCCGCGCCGGAATTTGCGCTTCAATACGGCGCCAATCTCGGGTCATTACGGTAAACCATGCTCTCTTGAGAAAAGTGGAATCCGTGCCCCCCCCCGCTCGGCAAAACCGCCCCGGGGGGGGAGAAAGTGACATGCAATTATTTACGGGCGGGGCGCGTAAACAATGCATTGTCTTTTGGGGCCCGGGGGCGGCGCCCCCCCGGCTCGGCCCCGTCCCCCCCCTTATTAGGGCGGATTTGTCCTCAATACGGCGACAATCCTGGGGAATAAGCCGTGTGAACCGGGCTAAATTTAATACAATATTTTCAGAATACTGGGGCTGTGATACAATAAAAAAACTTACATGCACCTTTCCTCTCACTTTCCTCTCAGTCTTCTGTTTACTTCTGGCCCCAGACAAATGTAACTTTTTCCCTTGAACCCACTGATCGTGCATTTTTATTGCAAATGACCGTTTAGAAGTGAAAGCTTCAGTGACATCGGACAAAGACAATTAGTGGCTTTAGCTGTGAATTTTCGTTCAGCTGGAGCTGGAATAAAACAGAAGACCACAGAAAGTCAGGCAGGCGCAGCGCTGGATCCAAGGGTAGAGAAGATGCAGTATAAATTTGTTTTTGTTATCCCAGCACCAGTATCATGAAAATATTGTATTAAATGTACCAGGTAAGCCTTATATCCCATATTTCTTTTTACAGTGTTTTTACAATAATTCACACTTTTTTGCCCATTTTCTATATAACCACATACACAGGTATGGAAACATGCAGTTCAAAAAACTGGACTGAAAGGAAAAACCCTTTATCCAATCTATATGATCATGCCTTTAGTTATCATGCAGCACAAAATCCTTACTTTCACCTACTGCTGTTTGAGTTCTCAGGGAATACAATACGCATTGTGTAACCTATACCACAAAAGTCAATAAAATTATTCCACAATTGGGATTGGCTATTTTCCAACATACCTCAGGCAGACATATATGTTTACATTACTTGGTGGAGTCACAGAAGATAGACATGGGGACTACATGGTGCATGACATTACCAGACTATATTACTCTAATTAACTCCGACTTTGCATTCTTGGTTTCAATTTTCTAAGCCTTTATTGATATTGATCGTCTTAAACATAAGCCATAAAACTGTGTGCTAGGAATGAAGACTTCTGATAGGAAAGTCAGGGTAAGACCAGAATTAGAGTGCAAGACCCCCAACTGTGTGGAAAGGCTTGCTGTGGGGGGTTAAATGGGAAAAATATTTGGGGTGGGATGATTTTAATATGAAATTTTGATCCTAGGTTCACAGGCAGAAACACACCCCTCCTAGCTCATAACAAGTGCTTGAATTTGCCACTCCCTTCTATGCAGAAACAATGGCCTTATTGCTGTGTCCAGTGAAGAATCCAGTGGAAACAGATTAGTGATGCAAAGTATGTTACTAGATGAAAGCCTCCAAGAAAAAAAGACTTGGTTGCTCAATGCTTCTGAATGCTGCATAGCTCTTTTTTCAATGTAAGGTTTAAGGGATACAGCTACCCCAAATATTAAAGCATCCCTTATCAAGAGTCGTTGTTTCTTCTTACATGCAAGCAACAATAAACCTTAGAAGAGCCTGGCCCAAAATGCAGTCCCTCACACTGACTATGATAATAGCCAGAGCTCCAGTCCGAAGCTGGCTGGACTTTACCCCTGGTGGGGTATCAGCCATCCAAGCCATGTCCTCTCCTTTCGGCAGCTGTCTTGTCTTGCAGCCAAATATCGATCACCAGATGGACCCATCTCTATTGAAGAGGACCTGTGATTTCTCCTGACATGTTAGTTTTAGTAAATGCTGCCCAGGGGCGTAGCTACATGGGGTACAGAGGTAGCAGGCTCCCGGGCCCGAAGCCTGGGGGGCCCAAAAGCCATTCTGAAATAAGGAGACACTAAAATTTGTAAGTGGACAGGGAAAGCTGGGGGGCCCCTTTTCACTTTTTGCCCCTGGGCCCCTGGAGCTTAATTAGCTAAAATTCCCAATTTTTGAGATCTTCTCTTATAAATGTATGTTATGTTGTTTCTACATTATTCTTGCTAAAAATGTATTGTCAAATGGGTGTTACTATTCCAGTATTCAAAGGGGTTTTGGCCCCTGCTAGATGTCGAATGTTTGGAAAAATTTCAGATGGGGGGGAACGCCCCCAATGGTAACCCCCAGTATAAGATTCATATTACATTTCACGGGGAAACTAAAAATTTACTATAACAGACAGGTCCAGAATGGCCACAGGTCCTCTTTAAACAATGTATTAAACCAATACATTTATGTCCTGCTCCATTGTGTACCCTCACAAAACAGAGGGTCATAAGCAACTAATCCAAAAAAGTGACTTCTATTTTAGTGCCTACCTTTATTCAAAAGCTTTGCCTCTTCTACCTCAAAAATATTCTCACTTGAAGTTCCTTCTTCACAAGTTACATGTTGTTTTCCCCAAACATTACTCTCAATGATTCCCTGTCCCCCGCCCTCTCTCCAGTCTGTCTGTCCCGACCTCCACCCAGCCAATTTTATAATCTTATTACCTCACATAGCCATATAACAATTTGACCACACACACATGTATTCTCAGTGGGGAAAATAAGATAAGTATCTATCAGGCTACTTAGGCAGAAGTTTATCTTTTCACAAGCAACTTCAGGCTGCCACTTCTTGTTCAGGCTGTGGTTGGTTCTACAGCAGTGACTGGCATGTCAGCTCTGCTATTGCTAGCTGATCCTGTTAGGAGGACATTGGATACAGATGAGTTTTAAGAGCAGGGCACAAGACTACAGAGCTTTAAAGGGTTTGTCCATAAGAAACGTAAAGGCTTTGTTCACACGGCTTAATATGGGACATATTTCACCCCGTATTTCGTGCCGTACTGCGCTAAATACGGGGTGAAATAGGTCCTATTCATTACGGTAATCCACAGTTCCCATAGAGAATTATGGATTAAGTCTCCTCTCCCCGCTCGCACAGTACGCCGAGGAGGGAGATAAGTGACATGTCACTTATTCATGGCGTATACGAGCCGTGAATAATGAATATCTATGGGGCTGACATCACTTGTCAGGGAAGCATCAGCACAACTCCAAACGTATTACCTGGTAGGCCAGTTTCACTGAAATCAATGGATTAACATGATCCTAATGTGTAAGGCCACATACACTGTACACTTTTAGCTGCTGCAGTAATTAGGGCTACAGTGAATGGCACAGGATAAAAGTTTTAAGATCTTGTAGCGTTTGACAAATTTGAATTTATGGTTTCCAGTATACAGTAAATTAAAACCATAACATCTAAAAACAGCGCATATTTAAATGAGACACAATATTCCTGTGCCAGAAAGAAAAGATTTACATCAAATAATATAGCATTGAACATTATAGGTACGATGCGAGAGGCTGAGAAGAGAGCAAAAAAAAGACAAAGAATAAAGTAGAGAATAAGCTATAGAAAGTTGCAGAAAGTTAGATCTCAGTCCAACTGTATTATGCATTTCTTCTTTATACGTTACATTAAATCCAAGACATTAACATTTTTGTTCGCTGTGTATTAGAATTACTAATAAAATTACTAGTACACCTGATCCACATAATCTTCAGCATGATCTAGATAATTGCCTGCTTGACATGAGAAAAGTCAACAGATTGGGACTTTCAAAATAGGTAGACATAGCTATTTAAAGGAATCCAGTCAGAGCTATTTTCTCTATGAAAGTAACTACACCAGTGTGTAGAAGTTGACACAACATTATTAACTGTACTTTTACTGCCGTGAACTGCCATGTTTGTAAGCAGATGAGCATATTTTTCTCAGGGTATGTTCACATCGCTTATTTTGGGGCGCATTTCGCCACAATTACGCCTCCTCTCCCCGCTCGTACAATACAATCATATTGTACGCACAGGGAGATAAGTGACATGTTACTTATTCGCAGTGCTTTCACGTCGTGAGTAATGCAGGTCAATAGGGCCGGTGGGCTGCCGCTCCCCTCCCACCCCCCGCCGCGCCTCGGAGTTCCCGAGACACACAATGTTTTGCGGCGCGTACTGTACGCGCTGCAATACACCGTGTGAACATACCCTAAGGCTTTGTTCACCGGTTATTTTGGGAAAGGATTTTCCCGTCTTGTAATTTGCGCCATACTGCGTGAATTACGGCTGGAATACGTCCTAGTCATTACGGTAATCCACAGTTCTCATAGAGAACTATGGATTCCGTCTCCGTTCCTCGCTCGGCGTATTTCGCGAGAAAGTGACATGTCAATTATCCGGCGGGATGCGCGCCACGGATAATGAATGTCTATGAGGCCGGCGAGCTAACGCCCATCCGCCCCCCCCCCCGGGCCCCCCCCCCGCTGCCGAGCACACACCGTTATTGCGGGCGAAATCTGTCCCACAATTAGGGCGTGATTAAGCCGTGTGAACATAGCCTTAGAATTCTTATAATGAATTGAGCAATAATAGGGTAAACGAAAGAGAATATATTCAGCTTGCCTAGACATCAGCAGGTATCATCCAAGCCAGTATCCTTAGTGTCTAGTAACAACAGGTTAAAAGGTAATTTCCTAGTTTGGATGAAATCTCCTTTCATAAACCGAATAACGTCATATGTTATAGTGTGCAAAATGTCCTGATGAAGAAATTATTTATTTTGACATAAAGAAAACAAATACATAACTGTTGTGTGTAATGGAAACTGGACAATGTTGTGCATTGTATACTATTGTTACTACTTTACAATGCAATAACTCAACTAAATAAATATTTTTTTTCACAGTGTCATCGTAAGTGGTGTCACATTATCACAACATAGTTGGGAAGCGGAATTCATGTATATTTCAGCACAGAATACACATGGATTAGGTGATAGACCTTTGCCCACAATATGAACTAATAAGAAACATGGCACAGGAGTCTGAAGCTAACCCTTTTTTTTAATATACTGCACAATAGATCTCATGAACATGTACTCTGGTTCTTAAAAGGTCTTAAAACTCGGCAAATACAACCTCAGATAAACAACAACAGATGACAGATTCCAGCGTGTCATTATTTACATGACAAAAACAAGGCCAAAATGCAAAATTCAGATGCAGTGTGTGAAAAATTAAAGGGGTGTTCCCACAAATTAAAATCCACTCCCAAATATAGCCGAATGCACACACTTAGCTATATTTGGAACTCCCATGTAGGTGAATAATGAGAACAGCCGCAAGCGGCACTCTACTCATTCTCATGCACGATCGGCTTGCAGCTATCTGAGAGCCGACTTGTGCATTGGACATTACTTTGTGGCCACACCCCTTTAACTACATCCTTACCCCTTTTAGAATATGTACTAGCCAAGTTCTTCTAATCAAAAATTCTTAAAAAAAGGGTTAAATTAAAAAGTGTGACCACCTCTATTAAAGCAGATCATTTGGAAAATTACTGTGTATGTGCTAACCCAATTCCAAAAAGAAAAAAAACACCAGCATTGATCTTAGATAAGCAATTGTTGCAACCCATCAATCGGGGGAAGGGTTTATAAATTTTGTTCGCAAATTTATATATATATATATATACTCCAAATCGTTAAACGTATTTAAAAAGGGTTATAAAGTGTCATTTAGCAGCAGATGGGCTTGTGTATCTGCATGCTGAAATTGTGCTCCCCATTTTCTTTCCCATTTCCCTATTTCCATTCCCAACCCATTTTCCTTAGGGTCCCAAAAGGAACCCCCTTTGGGTTGTTTTTAAGGCCCCATTATGCCACGAACTTTCCCAACCCATTTCACCTGCTGTCTGTGATTATTTAAAGGACACCTCCCCTCAGGCCCACGGCCTTTTGTTGGTGTTTCCTTATAGTGCCCAAAACCCATATGGGTTGTCTTTTTTCCCCTTGATTCTGCCTTTGGGACTTGTTACTGAGCACTCTTTTTGTCTGTTTGTCTTGACAATGAATTAACTCTGCCTGCCTCCCTTAGCCCGCCCTTTTCCCTTTCAGTCTTGTCCTCCGGCACAGCACTTGTTCATCAGTTGTCAACACAGGTGACCATGTCAGGAGTAGCAACTTGGGAGTTCCCTGCAGCAAAGACCAGATACCTTGTATAAGAGGTTAAGAAGTAAAAGCCAAGGGGCTCCGCTTTTCTGTGTTTTTTTAAGTAAAAGCTTGCCATTTACTCAGGGGAAAAAACCCCCTTGACAGTGTTTTTAAGGGGCCAATTTCAGAAAAATTTTTAGGGCCCAAAAATTTTAGTGTGAGAAAGATTTTTTCCCCCAAGGGGGAAAACTTTTCAAGACAGTTCCAGGGGTGGAAATCCCAGTAAATTCACAACAACATCAGACCCCGCAATTTTTCCATAAATTGCAATATCGGGCCCAAAAATCCCTAGTGTAAAGCATTGTGGTAGATGGTTTGTTGATTTGGTTTGTTTTTCAAACTTTTGGGGCCTGGGCCCTTTGCAATCTTTTAACAAATTTAAAGGTAGTGGATCCGCTGGACCACCCCCGGGCGATGGTGAAAGGGCCGTACCAGGGGAGGGAAATCTAATAAAACCCCGGTTTTCCCAGAGCCCGCCCAAACCCGGGATGGACTTGCTGCGGCGGAAAAAACAAACCGGGTGTCCCACGGGGTGACTTGCTTGCGGTGGCGCCAAGGCATTACGGGGTTTAAAAAAAGGTGGGGCGTGGGCGAAGTGGGGGACAGGCTTGAGGTCAGGGCAGGCGGCAACGGTTCGGGGTCAAGACATGGACCCCGAAGAGGTTCGGTAAAACGGAAGTCGGAAAAAAAGGGGCCAAAAGGAAGCTTTCTTGAAGGCAGTTTTTGCACAAAAGATCCGGAAAGGTACCCGGAAGGAAGGGGGGTTTAAAATTTGGGTCACCTCCCCAGCCTTAACCAAAAAGGGGCCCGTACTCCCCCTTTAAACCCAGGGGAAAAGGGGCCTAAGGCGCGGGAAAAGGGCGCGCCCCGGGGGCCCGGGGAGACGGGGGAGGGCGGGGGGCGCGGGGGGAAAGGGGCAGCCGGGACCCGGCCCCGCGGGCCCGGGCGGGGGCCCGCCGGACCCCGGGCGGGTGGCCGCCGAGTGCCCCCAAAAAGCCCGGGGGCGAGGGGCTCCCGGGGACCCAATCGGGACGGTACCCCCCCCCCCCGGGCCCTTTCCCCCTCTTTCTTTTTTCGGAGGAAAAACAATTTGAGCCGCGGTCCGGGATTTTTTAAAAAGGGTTTCCCCCATGATTCTCCTGGGGCCCGAACCCCCCCCAAAATTTAAACCCAAAAATTGCCGGGTTTCCCCCTAACCCGACCTCTTAGCCAAGATCTTTTTGGGACCGAAATTATTTTGGGGAGGGTTTCGACTCAGGAGAAGGAGGGAAAAATTTTCTGGAGAAAGGGGTTTTTAAAACCCCGACGGTTTTGGGGGATACGTAAAAAAGGAATTAGGGCCGCAGGGTTTGGGTGGGGGGGTGGAGTTTTAAGATACTGGATTAATTCGGCTCGGGATTTAAAAGGGGGCCCCAGGAAGGGGGGACCCATTTGGTGCTGGGGATTTTCCCCCCTGACTATTTGGGGGAAACAGCCGATTTTGGTCTCCGGGGGTAAAGTTTGGAGCTGGGTTTTCCTCTTTTTGTCCCCCCTGGGCCTTTTACGGGCGGCAGCAGGGCTCCCGGGGAAATAAAGAGTTTCCCCTCCAGATGGCCAGAAAAGTCGGGGGCCCCAAAAGGAATCAAACAGGGGCACCTCGGAGGAGGAGGGCGGGAGGGGGGAGGGGGGCGGGGGGGCCGCCCATATACAAAAAAAAAGGGGAGCGCCCCCGAACCCCCGATCCGGGGAGTTGTATGAAAAAATTTGGCCCCCCGGGGTGGGGAGGTGGGAAAATCATCCTGGCAAAGCAGAAAAAAATAAACGTAAAGAAACTGCCAGGGTTGATTGACTCTCTTCCCTGGCCTTTTAGATGCGGAGGGTGGGATGAAGAAAAGTCTAAAAATTCACCTGAAAATCGGGGCAGAGTGCGCCCCAAAAACTTGGACACAAAACTGCCCCCCACGTTTGAGACGATTGTGTTGGGGCGGGCCCGTGCAGGCGGAAGAATGTGCCCCTTAAAGAAACGGGAGGAAAGGGACGTGGGTGGGGGAAAGGAAACCCCAGGCAGGGGGGACGAAGTGTGACATTTTTCGAAAAAAACCTATCCGAAATTGACCCAGATCACGGTGCCCCCACGAGGATGGGAAGGCGGTGATGAAATCCTTTCCCCACAGGGGGACCAGGGAAGTTACTGGGTTTTGTAGGCAGGGGTTTCGCAGAAAGCCCGGGGGGGCCGTGGGGGGGGGCCCTTATTCCGGGCAAAAGTAGCACAGGCATCCAAAAAGGGCCTTAGTTTCTTTAGCCACCCTGGCCCCCCAGTAAAACCGGGGGAATAAATTTGGGAAACCGGACCGGGCGGGCCCCCCGGGAATGCCCTCCCAAACAATGAGCAGTGTCCCCAATTCAGGATTCTCTTGCGCAGTGATGGCCCGGAAGGGTAGGTTTGCCGGGGAAGGTATTCCCCCCAAAGGAGGAACGGTGCGCTGGGATCGGGCTTTTCCGGGGGGAAAAATTGTTTTGGGGGGTGCGGCCTCTCCAGTGAGTCAGATGCGCGAGAGAGAGAACCCTCCCCCTAAATGTTTTTTTCAGCAGGGGGGGAAAATGGACCAAAAATCAAATTTTAGAAAAAAAAAAGGGAAAACCACCTTGCTTGCGGGGATTGAGGCGTGGGCCAAATGGAGAAAATTGAAGATTTTTGGGGATCCAAAAAAATACCTCGAAAGGATGACGAGCCCCCCTCCAGAAGATGCCGCCACTTTTCCCAAAGGGCCTTTCTTGTTTGCAAAGTTTTTTCCTCGGTCCCCAAAAAAGCATAGTTCCTCTCCGCCGGGGGAGAAGGGCTTGGAGAAGAAAAAGCAGGTGATGGTTCTCCCCTTGGGGAAAACCCTTTTTAGTAAGGATTTGGCCGGCCCCCAAAGAAGAGGGATCACATCCGGAGGGGAAAAAGGGTTTTTCAGGGGCAGGGCGTGAAAGAATAGGGGGGCGGGGGGCAAAAAGGCCGGCTTCAAAAACTGAGAAGGCTCTTTCGGCCCGCCGGTGGGCCCCAAAACCCTTTGGGGTTAGCCTTTTTTTCCCGGTGGGGGCCAAAAAAGGAGGGCCCCCAGGGGTTAGAAAATTTAGGTAAAAAACTGTCGATAAAAAATTCGCAAAAACCCAAAAAAAAATTTTTAATGCTCGGGGGTTCCCCAAAAAAGGTCGTGGCCCCTTGCAGGGGTTTGCAGACAGCTAGTGGGATCCCTTTGTAGACCCCGGTCAGGGAAAGTGTAAAACCCGGGGAAAAGGCAGGGCCCGGTTTTGGGGGAAACACACCCCTTCTCTAATTTTTGGGGTACAGGCGGTTGCTGCGAAGGCGTTGCAGGGCTAGGCGTACCCCGTGATCGATGGGTCCGGTGGGGCAGGGGGGGGGAAAACCAGGGGGTCGCCCGGTAAAAAGAAAGACAAGGTGTAGAAACAGGTCCCCAAGGGGTCGTTTTCGAACTCCCCGAAAGACCGGGGGGGCATTGCAAAAGCCCGAATTGGGAATTTCCAGATATCAAAAAAGGCGTCCCAGGGTTTTTGAAGCAGTCTTTTCCCCTCTTTCCCCCACGGATTCTGATGGATTGTATTTCCCCGGGGCAGGTCCAATTTGGGAAAAACCTTGGCTCCCGGGAGATGGTCAAAAAGGGGTTTCCCTAATTAGTGGGGAACGGGGACCGGTTTTTTTTACGGTAATTGGTTCAGACCCCCGGTAGTCGATGCAGGCGGAGAGAAAAAATCTTCTTCTGCCCAAAAAAAAACCCCGGGGTCCGCGGGGTGGTTTAGGACTTGCGGGAAAAAAAACCCTTTTGCAGGTTCTCAAGGATTTTAGTCCCAATTTGGCCTTGATCTTGGTTGGGAAAAACGGGGGGAAAACTTGCCCGAGGGGGACTGGGGCCCCCGGAAGGAGGTCAATTGGGGGCAAATCATAGGGGCGATGAGGGGAAGGGGGGGTTTGGCCTGTTTCTCCGAAAAAAAAGTCCGCGTTTGTTTGGGTATTCTGCCCGGGGGTTTCGGGCCCTGAAAGACTGATGAGGGGGTTCCGGGGCTGGCCGCGGAACTGAGAGACAGCTATTTTGGCCCGTTGGAAAACCCCGCGGGAGAACCCCCCCGGTCTCCCAGTTAAGGGATCGGGGGTTTGGAGCTGCAGCCAAAGGAAGACCCAAAAGGGGTCGCTGAGGATTTACCGAGGGAGGACTTTGAAGGTGGGTTTTTTTCTTGTGTAAAGCCCCCTATGCGGAGGGAAAAATGGCTTGGTTACGTGGGCCGGGAAAGGCCTCAAAAAAAAAAGCTGCCACTCACGGGGATATCAACCCGGGGGGTTCTCCAGACGGGTCCCGGGGAAGGGGGGATACTGGGACCCGGGCGGCGGGGGAATAAAATTCCCGGCGGAAACCAGGGGGTTTCCCGAAAGGCGGGTTACCCGAAAAAAATGAGGGGCCGGCCCCCCAAAAACGAGGGCCTTTAACCTCCCTAGTAAGGGTGGAGAGGAATGTTCACACCTAGGGATGCCTTTTCGGGCAATTTAACCCCGGTGCGGGCGTTTCCCCGCCGTGGGGCGAAGCGGTTTAACCCCTTGCGAAAGTGATCCCGGGCTGGCCAGTTTAAAGGGAAACCAAAATTTTTCTGCCCGACGGCGGGACAGCCCCCTGTTCGGACAGATGTGCCCGGGGCCACCTGCATTTGGGTTTTTAATGGTAGGGATCGGAAGGGGAAATGTGGTCTTTGGAAAACCCCGGAGCCAGGCGAGGCAGGGCGGCGTGGTCGGGCGAGATCACGTTTCCCGGCGAAAAATTCCCCTTTTACCCCTCGGCAAAGCGAAAAATCGATCCGGGGTAGCCCCAGGTGGATCAGTCCCCTGAGGGGGGGACGGGATCTCTCTAGCCGCTAGGGCGTCCCAAAAAACTCTGCCAGCAAGCCCCTTTTTGGGAAAATGGCACATTGTGCGGGGGTCGTTCCAGGTTAGCTTGATTGCCAGGGTTTCCGAAAACGAAAATGCGGGAGTCGCCGACCGGGGGAGTCACCCTGGCGAAGATTCCCGTAGAGCGGGGGCTCTGCAGAGGATGCCCGTGCCCGGTCTTCCAAAAAGGGCAAATGCGGAACTTGAAAAAAGGAATGCCTGTAGTTCCGGGCGTCACCCGGGTCGCCCCGCTGGGTTTCCCCGAGAGGGGTGGCCCCGCTAGAGCCCTTCCGGACGCGAAATGGGCCCGAAGGGGCCCCCTTAGAAAAGGTTTGTGGGGGTTTTACCAAACCAAACAACTTTAACGTGCATGAGCTGGGGAAAAAATCCCCCCGCCAGTTTGGAGTCCCCCTAAAAATTGTCAGGTAGGGGGGTAAGCGTTGCCGAGAAGTCCGGGTGTGGCGGAAAAGGGGTCGCCACAGGAGGAGGAGTCGGGGGCTGTTGGTTAGCCAGGTGCTGCTTGGGATCATGGCGGACTTTTGGTTCAGCTGCTGGGCTTGTTGCGCTAGTTGATGTTTACTGCTGACCACTATGCCGTGAGATCCGGGTTTACTGGGGGGAAAAGGTAAAATTGGCGGGATCCTTTGGGCCGGGGTCTTACTGTAAAGGGAAAGCAAAAGGGGTGGATCCGCTGGACCCCCGCAAAACGGGGGGGTTTTTTTTGGGGTTTTTTTAAGGTTTAAAAACCCGGGGGCGGAATCTAAGTAGAAACCCCGGGTTTTTACCCGGCCCCCCGAAAAAAAAGGGGATGGACTTGCTGCGGCGGAGATCACAAGGTCGTCCCCCTGGGTGACTTGGGTTGCGGTGGCCGCCAAGGCAGTACGTGGTCAAAATCGGAGGGCGTAGGCGGGAAATCGGGGGCGGGCAAGAGGTCAGGGGAGGCCGGCAAAGGTTGTGGTCAAGACCTGGAGTGGAAAAACGGTTGGGGACACGGAATTTAGGAAACAAGGAAAAAGAAAGCTTTCCTGGGAAAAGGACATCGCAATAAAAAATCCGGCAAAGGTGCCTGTAAAGGAAGGGGGGGTTTAAAAAAGGGGCCCCCTGCCAGCCTTTTAAACCAAAAATGGGCGTACTGCCCCCTTTAAATCCTGGAGAGCCGGGCTGGGGCGCGGCCCAAAAGGCGGGGCACGCGCGCCCCGGGCCCCCCGGGGCCAGGAGAAGGGGGAGGACGCGGGACGGGAGAGGTAAGTGGGAGCCGGGCCCCCGCCCCCGGGGACCGGCAGGGGCCCCCGGCCCGGGGGGTGGCCGCACGAGTGCGCCCGCAGCCGGGGAGGGGTCGGGACCCACTCTGACACAATCTTTGAGTTGCATAACTCCCCTTTTTAAAGTGATATACGGAAAGACCCCCAAAGAGCCCACAAAGGGTTTCTTCAGATGATGAAAATTTTTATTGGTCCCACTTTTGGGGCCCGGGGAAAATTAAGGCCCGATGAAAAATTTTCAAATACACGGGTGGTACTGTAAGGAAGGATCAGGGGTATTTGGGGAGGCCCCCGGGTGTGAGGGCAAAAAATCACATTAGGCCAGCAGATTTTTTACCGGTTGACCCAGGGTAGATAGGGGGGTCTATAGAAGTCTCAGAAATTTGGTTTCAGATAACACCAGGGCCCTTTAAGAGAAGAGAAGAGCTCTCTTTCTATGCGTTGTATATTTTGTTGAGTCGTGTAGATTCCCCTGTTTTTGTACATGTTTAGCTTTGTAATGATGTTTACTATGGCCCGGGCAAGGGCCTGAAAGAAAAATTTTGGGATCTGATCTGAACAGCGAGTCGTTTTTTTTTGTTTGTTTTCAAAATAAGAAAATCAAATAAAATGTGTTTATTAAAAAAAAAAAAAAAAGTGATATACGGTCAAATGTGAGAATATACAAAAGCTAAAGCTTGACCAAGAGTGAGTCATTTAACATGATAATGATACCAAACACATCAACAAATCTACAACAGATGGGCTGAAAAAAAAAAGAATCAAGGTGTTGCAATGGCCCAGTCAGAGTCCAGATCCCAACCCAACTGGAATGCTGTGGTGGCACCCTAAAGAGCTGTGCATAAACAAATGCCCACAAACCTCAATGAGCTGAAGCAAAGTTGAATAGCATACAAAATTTCTCCAGAACAGTGGGGAGAGACTGAATCATACAGAAAATTATTTATTTTAAGGGGTGTTCCCACAAAATAAAGCTAGCTGTGAGCCAACCATGCATGAGAATGAGGAGGGTGTCCCTTGTGGCTGTCCTCTCCATTCACTTCTACGGGAGCTCCCAAGTATAGCTGAGCTCATATACTTGGCTATATTTGGAACTCCCATAGAAAAGAATGAGGAGGATGGCAGCAAGTGCCGCCCTTCTCATTCTCCTGCACAGTCAGCTTGCAGTTGAGAGCCAACCTGTGCAGTAGACTTTAAATTTTTTGGAACCCCCCTGTAATTTATCATGCTAGGGGTTTTGTCTACAAGTATTCATTGGGTTTTTTTTTATTTATTTTTCACACATGTCTTTTCCATTTTGGCTTCATTTGTGTTAAATAAATGATGACATAGTGGGATCTGTTCCTTTTAAGGACCTGAAGTTTTTAAGTAATTTATTATTGAAAAACCATACAATTCAATCCTTTTCTCGTGACTGGAGGTTACTGCTGAATGCCTTCAGTACCAAGAATTGCTTTCAGTAGTCTATACACTCTAATTATTGATGAACAATAGTGTATTATGTAAAATATATAATGTGATTTACTGTGCTGCCTTACTAATGAATCTGTCACTTTCTTCAGTCGTGAATGACTTGTATCTAGACCAAATTAACACATTAAAAAAAAATATAAAGTCTGTGTTTTATACCCAATCAGGTAGGCAGCGGGGGGAAAAGCTATGGGGAGTCAGTGCTGTGGGTGCAGATTACAGAAGCCTGATTAGTAAATTGCAGGAAATAGTTATACCATAATGTACTGAATCATGAGGGGGCGAAAAAGAAATAGATTGCAGAAAGGTGTAAATTGTGGGTGTGTAAATTGGGATTTGTATTGTATTTCAAAGACATGGGAGTGACTGAACAATTCTTAGCAATACCTTAATGGGACATGTTGACAAATCTAGGGTTGCTAATTTTAGAAAAGAAAACATAAAATATTCATAATTTATGGACTTACGTCAGTTTACGTGTATACTGACCTATATGGCAATACTCATACTGTAACACAAAATGTAGGTCCCCTATTAGTAGCTTTCTGGTGCCTCCATGATACTTCTGCCTGCTCACATAGAAGATGCATTGTGGCATGCAACTTATTTTCTTAAGGTTTTACAGATTCCATAAAAAAAAGTTTGCCTTTCTGTAAACCTAGAGCCATACTGAGGTACAATATGGATCATATTCGGCATACGTCTGACATAGATCCTTAATACAGTAGTCGGCAGGGTGCCTCAAAGGGGTTCTATCCAAATAAAGGAAATGTTAGACAACTTTGTTATATAAGATTGTGTTTCAATTTCTCACCAGTTTAAAGATATTTGTTTGCAGTAAGTAAATGAGAACAAAGGCAGTAAACCCAACATATACATTGTCCTCCCTCCAGCTGAGAAGTAGATACATCTGTACCTAGTGTTCTATGAGCTAAAAAACCTGGACTTCAGACTGATACATTATAGTAAACTACCAGAGGTTTGGGCAGCTGCTGATCTATATAGCTCACAAAAGACTGAAGTGGCTAATTTTCTACTGGAGAAAATATTTCTAAAAAAGAGTCAACGCTGGTGCCCAAATCTGAAGATCCAGCTATACGGCTTAGTTATTGGCATGTAACTACTGGATATATCTGCAAATGGAGAAAATGTAAACATGGGATCCAATCACATAAGTGCATATACAGTGCCTTGCGAAAGTATTCAGCTCCCTTGAACTTTTCAACCTTTTGCCACATTTCAGGGTTCAAACATAAAGATATAAAAAAATTTTTTTTTGAAGAATCAACCGCAAGCGGGACACAATTGTGAAGTGGAACGAATTTTATTGGATATTTTTAACTTTTGTAAAAAATAAAAAAATGAAAAGTGGGGCCCCCTTAAGTTAATGCTTTGTAGCTCCTCTTTTTACTGCGATTACAGCTGCAGGTCACGATCGAGAGACTGAAATTCTTGCCCATTCTTCCTTGGAAAACAGCTCGAGTTCAGTGAGGTTGGATGGGAAATCTTTTTGTATCCAAATCCGGCTTTAAACTTCTCCACAACAGTATCATGGGCCTGTCTGGTGTGTTCCTTGGTCTTCATGATGCTCTCTGTGCTTTAAACAGAACCCTGAGACTATCACAGACCAGGTGCATTTATACAGAGACTTGATTACACACAGGTGGATTATATTTATCATCATCAGTCATTTAGGACAACATTGGATCATTCAGAGATCCTCACTGAACTTCTGGAGGGAGTTTGCTGCACTGAAAGTAAAAGGGCCGAATAATATTCCTTGCCCCACTTTTCAGTTTTTATTTTTTTACAAAAGTTTAAAATATCCAATAAATTTAGTTCCACTTCCCCATTATGTCCCACTTATTGTTGATTCTTCACCAAAAAATTATAAATTTTATATCTTTAGGTTAGAAGACTGAAATGTGGAAAAACGTTTAAAAATTCAAGGGGGCCGAATGCTTTCACAAGGCACTGTATATAGGTTTTGTTTTCTCACTCTTATCTACTAAGGAGAAAAGATAAGATCCAAGCAGGCAGCCTTCACTGACTACTGCATGGGGAGGGCAGGAGAAAAGATAAGATGGATGGAGCACAGAGCTGACTGCATGTTTACTTATATAATTACATTACAGCAATTCTCTGGCTCTCCTACACATTGAAAGGCTGTGTAGGAACCTCAGAGAGCCATTGTGTAATGTGAGGAGATGGAGTATTGGCGGGGTGACTGAGAGAAGCAGAGCTAGTGCACATGCCCAGTAGCACTGCTCTGCTCTCCCCCTCCCTTCAAAGCTCCCTGCCCTGCCATCTGATAAGAAGTGTAAGCAACCAAGCTGGCCAGCCAGGAGCTGGACAAGATACTGTCAACAAGTAGTAAACAAATGAAAAGTTTGTAAGGCTGCAGCTGTGATAGACTACATTTTTTAATCACATATACTGTATTTAGAAAAGTGATTAAATACTCATTACTCAAAACCCCTTTAAAGTTTTTTTATCATAAAGGAAGATAATATCAGAGACTCAGAAGCAAGCTCTGTCCTGCAAATTAGACTTCACCAGCCCAGCCACAGCTAGAGAGAAGAGGTCATTAATAAGGTTATATAAACAAGCAGGAGGTAAGAACTGCTCTAACATTCAAATGATGCAGAATTGAAAGAGCAATGTATTTGGTAACATCCTCTTGTTACCTTTGCAAACATGTTTAAAACTAATCAATGATATGGGAATACCTCTTTAAATCAAGCACTTCTTGATGTGTGAAGAAGTCCGATCTGGACAGCATAAAATGAAATGCACTTACTATGTACAGACTGTTATTCATAAACTCCCTTTTCTTCAATTCGCTTCAATGCAAAAAAGAACAGTCATCATAGATGGATTGAAGGTCAGCAAAATCACACATATAATCTAACTTCCAAAATGTGTGTTTACTGTCTACAGTTTACAAACTTGTCTCTTGTGCAAAATCTGGATGCCCTCCAGGCTCTTGAAAGCCTTCAATAAAAACTAAATAATAGACATTTGGAGCAGGTGACGAATTGGATAATAAGCCTTGGCATGGGGTGAGGATTTGTTTATGTCTGTGGATGAATATGTGAATTTTTTCTTGTGCTATCAATGCAGAACAAAAATTCTTTAGGCATCTAATTAAGTGGACCAATCCAATTAAAAACAAAAGAAAATTTATAGACATAATACTTATGTACAACCGTTACCAATAGTTTGGGGTTAAGATATTTGCAACAATAAGAATGATTATTTAGATTAAAAAGACATTCCTAATGTATTAATACAAATTATATCATAATGGATAAATCTTAACTCTGCAGATATTTAAAGCACATTATATACTGGTTTCAGGCAGGGCCGGGACGACAGGTAGGCAAAGATAGGTGAGCGCCCAGAGTGCCTGTCAACGATCACGCCGCGGTCCCCCGCCATCGACCTCCCGCGCGCCAAGCCATCCCCTCGCTTTAAGAGCAAGCTCCGCCCCTTGCTCTGGGTCAGTCCATTGTTTGTTGCATTGCTGTTTGTTGCAGTCTCATGCTGAGTTCATCTCTGAGCTCCTGCCAGCCTCTCTGGATTTAACCCCTAAGTTGCTGGTTCAGTTCCTTTGGCCCACCAGAGCTCCTGACCATATTTCTGTCGTCTTCTGCTGTCCTGTTCCTGCTGTATCCTGCTGTGATCCCTGTCTTGTTCCTGCTGTATCCTGGAGTGATCCCTGTCTTGTTCCTGCTATATCCTGCCGTGATCCCTGTCTTGTTCCTACTGTATCCTGCCGTGATCCCTGTCCTGTTCCTGCCATGGCCTGATGTTGTGTACGTCGTATCCAGCTACCTATGCTCCTGTCTTCCACCGCCTGTTTTCCTGTCCTTCACCTCGGCTGTCACCGCAGGTAGCCACGTCAGGGGTAGCGACCTGGCGGTCCCCGCAGCTAAGTCCGTCCCGCTTTGCGGCAAGCTCCGGTGAAGACCAGGGGCTCCTTAGACTCCGCTCCCTGGCGTGGTGCTTCATATACCATCTCGCCTGCGGTGACCACAGTGGATCCACACCCGGATGTCAGCGGTCAGCGCTTCAACGTATGCTGTTGTCGCCGCACCCATTACAGAATTGACTGACCATGGATCACGCAGTGGTGACCTTGCCTACGTTTTTCTGCTATTACCTGCTGTCATGTCTGTCTCTGTCTGTCCGCTGGCTCATGGTTCGCCCAGAGTGTCTGTCTGTCCGCCGGCTCATGGTTCGCCCAGAGTGTCTGTCTGTCCGCTGGCTCATGGTTCGCCCAGAGTGTCTGTCTGTCCGCTGGCTCATGGTTCGCCCAGAGTGTCTGTCTGTCCATTGCCTAGCTCATGGCCTAGCCCAGAGCATCCATTGCCTAGCTCATGGCCCAGCCCAGAGCGTCCATTGCCTAGCTCATGGTCCAGCCCAGAGCGTCCGTTGCCTAGCTCATGGCCGAGCCCAGAGCGTCCGTTGCCTAGCTCAAGGCCCAGCCCAGAGTGTCCGTTGCCTAGCTCATGGCCCAGCCCAGAGTGTCCATTGCCTAGCTCATGGCCCAGGCCAGAGCGTCCGTTGCCGAGCTCCTGGCCCAGCCCCGAGCGTCCCTTGCCTAGCTCATCGCCCAGCCCAGACTGCCCGGTGCCTAGCTCAGGGCGCCCAGAGCGTCCAGTGCCTAGCTCATGGCCCAGCCCAGAGCGTCCGTTGCCTAGCTCATGGCCCAGCCCAGAGCATCCATTGCCTAGCTCATGGCCCAGCGCAGAGTGCCCGTTGCCTAGCTCATGGCCCAGCCCAGAGCGTCGGTTGCCTAGCTCATGGCCCAACCCAGAGCGTCCATTGCCTTGCTCATGGCCCAGCCCAGAGCGTCCGTTGCCTAGCTCATGATGGGCCAGCCCAGAGCGTCCGTTGCCTAGCTCATGGCCCAGCCCAGAGCGTCCGTTACCAAGCTCATGGTCCAGCCGAGAGCGTTCGTTGCCGGAGTCCCCTCCCTTTTTTGCCTGGTGCCCCGTTTGTTTCCTCCCATGCACCTCCTTATCTAGGTGTTCCCTATACTGGCTACATTCAGCCTGTACTTGGTTTTGGGGTTGCCACCGTAGAAGTTGCGGGCCCCTGACCTACGTGGAATGCTATTTTTGTGATTTGGAGGGGGAGGAGGGGGCTTTGAGGGGGGTACTGTCACGGATCACGCCGCGGTCCCCTGCCATGGACCACCAGCATGTCGTGCCTTCCTGGTACTTGCTTTTCCTGTTGCTTCCTGTGGTCCTGTGTGCGCACTGTGCTTCCTAGGGCGTGCGCGCCAGCTTCCTGCCCTTTATAGGTTACTTGTCTCTGTCTACTTCCTCTTAACCTATGACCCCTGGCTTTAAGAGGAAGTTCCTCCCTTTGCTCTGGGTCAGTCCATTGTTTGTTGCATTGCTGTTTGTTGCAGTCTCATGCTGAGTTCATCTCTGAGCTCCTGCCAGCCTCTCTGGATTTAACCCCTAAGTTGCTGGTTCAGTTCCTTTGGCCCACCAGAGCTGCTGACCATATTTCTGTCGTCTTCTGCTGTCCTGTATCTGCTGTCCTGTATCTGCTGTCCTGTTCCTGCGGTATCCTGCCATGATCCCTGTCCTGTTCCTGCCGTGGCCTGATGTTGTGTACGTCGTATCCAGCTACCTATGTTCCTGTCTACCACTGCCTGTGTTCCTGTCCTGCACCTCGGCTGTCACCGCAGGTAGCCACGTCAGGGGTAGCGACCTGGGGGTCCCCGCAGCTAAGTCCGTCCCGCTTTGTGGTGGGCTCCGGTGAAGACCAGGGGCCCCTTAGACTCCCCTCCCTGGCGTGGTCCTCCATATACCATCTCGCCTGCGGTGACCACAGTGGATCCACACCCGGATGTCAGCGGTCGGCGCTTCAACATATGCTGTTGTCGCCGCATCCGTTATAATGCCTAACTCTGCCTGTCAGTAAGAGGGCACAGTTATGTTTGGAGCAGGCTCAGATGCTGAGCCCGCTCCATCCACGGATGATGCCAGTTTTAACTTCAACAGTTGGGGCTGTTGCTGAAGCTGGGACTGTACCTTGTCTGCGCAAAAAAGGTTTCTACAGTGTGCTGCAAACTTTGCTCATGGTCCACCACCAACGTTGTTCTGCTCTCCAAGCAAATTTACTATACAAAACTTGACTCCTATTGAAAGTGTGCGGTACAAAGTAAAAATCTTCAATATATAGTAAGTAAATGTTTTCAATAGATTACCACACAATTACTCACTAATTTCTGCCTCAAAATGTGGTTTGTACCTTGTTGCCAAGGATATGACTTGTAGTTCAGTTCAGGCTGTCTGGTAAGGCATGCTCAATTACAACACTATGGGTGACATGTATGATCGGGCTTTTCGCCTGTTTTTTTGAGTAACCTGTGCCTCCCGGCCCGTATCCGCTGTCGGACGCAGGGATGCGATGTTAGGCGCAGCGTTCGCCACTTTCAGCTGCGCCCCGAATGAAGGGGCGTGCAATGGGCGCGGCGTGGGCGCGGTGTAGGCGTTCCGGGTCGGGACGCGGCGCGCTCGAAAACTCCGAGGCATGTACGATCGCGAGTCGGCAAAGTGAGGTGCAGTGCAGCGCTCGGCAGCTCCGACAGGCAGACCTGGTTGATTCTGGTCTAAATGCGACGGCGGAGGCGAAGTGAAGCAGGATCGGAACATGCGAGGAAATATAGAAGATCGCAAGAGAAATCTCGGTGCTCAGCTCCGTGCGGCATGGAGTATGATTAAAAAAAAATCGCTTTTATAAAGGTGTAAAACATTATCAGAAAAAGAGCTCAAACCTCAAAAATAAAAAATACATAAATAAAATCACTTTCCAAAAATCTAGAACGGCGCTATCAGGAATTAGGATCTTGGAAATTGCCGGGAAATACAGTAATTCAAATTCTGAAAGCGCTTCTCATTGGTCGGCATAAACCGGCCAATCAGAATAGGAGCGACAGTGAACCATTAAAACCTAGGGAGAAGTATGGACCAATCAAATTCAAAGGCGGGACAGTTCAAAATACAGTCAAAATGCAGAAAAGAGCTTATTGGTTGAGCTAGCGGGGGCTTGGCTATCTCGGCCAATCAGAATAGGAGCGACAGGGACCCATTATAACCTATGGAGAAGTTAGAACCAATCAAAATCAAAGGCGGGACAGTTCAAAATACAGTAAAAAGGCAGAAAAGAGCTGATTGGCTGAGCTAGCGGGGGCTTGGCTATCTGGCCAATCAGAGCGCAAGCTACTTCTCCCATTGTAGTCTATGGAGAGATCGGTGCAATACAATCTCGGCGCTCAGCGCCGTGCGGCAGGGAGTATGAATAAAAAAATTATTTTTATTAAGTGTAAAATATTATCTGAAAAAGAGCTGAAGCCTTCTCTAAAAATAAATCAGTTAAATCCCTAACAACGTGTTTGTCGCCGAGACCGGCGCTACAAAGGGAATTGGGATACAGAGAATTGCCGGGAAATACAGCAATTCAAATTGTTTAAGCTCTTCTCATTGGTCGGCATAAACCAGCCAATCAGAATAGGAGCGACAGGGACCCAATCTAACCTATGAGAAATATAGACCAATCAAAATCAAAGGCGGGACCGTACACAATCCAGTAAAAATGCAGAAAAGAGCTGATTGGTTGAACTAGCGGGTGCTTGGCTATCCCAGCCATTTAGAGCGCGAGCTACTTGTCCCATTGTACTCAATGGAGAGATTGGCGCAATGCAATCTCGGCTCTCAGTGCCGTGCGGCACAGAGTATGGTTAATAAAATCATTTTTATTAAGTGTAAAATATTCTCTGAAAAAGAGCTCAAACCTTCTATAAACAGACATTAATAAAATCACTAACAACGCGTTTGTCGCCGAGACCGGCGCTACATCAGGAATTGCGATATAGAGAATTGCTGGGAAATACAGTAATTCAAATTCTGTAAGCGTTTCTCATTGTTCGGCATAAACCAACCAATCAGAATAGGAGCGACAGTGTCCCATTACAACCTATGGAGAACTATTGACCAATCAGAATAGGAGCGACAGGGACCCATTATAACCTATGGAGAAGTTAGAACCAATCAAAATAATATGGGAAAAAAAAATATTAATTCAATAAAATCATGTTTATTTCTTTATTTTTGTTAGCCAATGATCAATAGAATGGGTGCAACGAAAATAAAGAAATAGACATGATTTTATTGAATTAATGTTTTTTTTTCATTACCCCCATATTATTGTTCATTTTATATACACATCGGTACAACTTCTGTAGTCTTATCATTTGATTTCGGCCATGTACAGTTTTATTACAGATTGCATTAGAAAACCCATAATAGTGTCGCTCGCTCTCCCATTGGTCCAAATAACCGCGCCTCTATTAACTTAGCCAATCACAAACAGAGCTCGCTCTGCATTTCTTTTCCCATAGAACTCTATGAGAAAGTAGCTCGCGTTCTGATTGGCCGGGATAGCCAAGCCCCCGCTATCTCAACCAATCAGCTATTTTCTGCCTTTTGACTGTATTTTGAACTGTCCCGCCTTTGAATATGATTGGTCAATATTTCTCCATAGGTTATAATGGGTCCCTGTCGCTCCTATTCTGATTGGTCAATACTCCTCCATAGGTTAGAATGGGCCACTGTCGCTCCTGTTCTGATTGGCTGGTTTATGCCGACCAATCAGAAGAGCTTAAACAATTTGAATTACTGTATTTCCGGCAATTCTTTATATTGCAATTCCTTATGTAGCGCCGGTCTCGGCGATAAACGCGCCTTTTTAGGGATTTAACTGATTTATTTTTAGAGAAGGTATCAGCGCTGTATCTGATAATGATTTACACTTAATAAAAATGATTTTTTTATTCATACTCCATGCTGCACGGCGCTGAGTGCCGAAATTGCATTGCGCCGATCTCTCCATAGACTACAGTAGGAGAAGTAGCTCGCACTCTGATTGGCTGGGATAGCCAAGCCCCCGCTAGCTCAACCAATCAGCTCTTTTCTGCATTTTTACTGTATTTTAAACTGTCCAGCCTTTGAATATGATTGGTCAATATTTCTCCATAGGTTAGAATGGGCCACTGTCGCTCCTATTCTGATTGGTTGGTTTATGCCGACCAATCAGAAGAGCTAAAACAATTTGAATTACTGTATTTCCCGGCAATTCTCTATATTGTAATTCCTGATGTAGCGCCGGTCTCGGCGACAAAAGCGTTGTTCGGGATTTAATTGATTTATGTTTATAGAAGGTTTCAGCTCTTTTTCAGAGAAAATTTTACACTTAATAAAAATGATTTTTTTAATCATACTCCATGCCGCACGGCGCTGAGCGCCGAGATTTCATTGCCGCGATCTCTCCATAGACTACAATGGGAGAAAGTAGCTCGCGCTCTGATTGGCCGGGATAGCCAAGCCCCCGCTAGTTCAACCAATCAGCTCTTTTCAGCATTTTTACTGTATTTTGAACTGTCCCGCCTTTGATTTTGATTGGTCAAAACTTCTCCATAGGTTATAATGGGTCTCTGTCGCTCCTATTCTGATTGGCCGAGATAGCCAAGCCGGCGCTAACTCAACCAATCAGCTCTTTTCAGCATTTTTACTGTATTTTGAACTGTCCCGCCTTTGATTTTGATTGGTCCAAACTTCTCCATAGGTTTTAATGGTTCACTGTCGCTCCTATTCTGATTAGATGGTTTCTGCCGACCAATGAGAAGCGCTTACAGAATTTGAATTACTGTATTTCCCGGCAATTTCAAATATCCAAATTCCCGATATAGCGCCGTTCTGGATTTTTGAAAAGTGATTTTATTTCTGGATTTTTTTTATTAGGTTTGAGCTCTTTTTCAGAGAATGTTTTACGCCTTTATAAAGACGATTTTTTTATTCATACTCCGCACGGACATCTTTAATGATTTCTCGCTGTTTTCCAGCCTGTCTCGTATCGGAATACATGTGAGGCGCAGTCCCTTCTGCGCCTAAGTCCCGCACTGCGCCCCATACACTGGCGAGGCGCGGCTGACTTTTCCCCGCATGTATGAGCGCACCTCCTCGGACGGCGAATCTTAGGCGCAGCGCCGCACTGCGCCTAGGTCCCCGCACTGCGCCCCATACACTGGTGAGGCGCGGCGGACTTTACACCGCATGCATGATCACACTACCTCGGGCGGCGAATCATAGGCGCAGCCCCGCACTGCGCCTCAAACACTGGCGAGTACTTTACATAGTATGTATGAGCGCACGTCGGCGCCGACATAAATCAGGCGCAAATTTTGCCGGAAAACGGGCGAAAAGGTGCGCCCCGACGTGGCGAGCTTCATACATGTCGCCCTAAGAGCGTAAGTTATGAGCTGGGGATGTAACTAGATACTAATGTGAAGGTTCTACAGTAGAAAAATACAATATAAGATGCACAAGAGAGTGGAGACTTGCCTGGAAAATATGTCAGCAATGTATGATGGGAACTGTAGTCTGCTACCCATATGAGCTGTTGCTGAAGCCACACCCAATATTAGGCAATGTTCACACGGCTTATTGCTGACGTAATTGCGGGGACGGATTTCGCCCCGTAATTACAACGGCTGCCGTGCAGTGGGGGTGGGGCGGGGGCCGGCAGTTCGGCGGATTAGAGGAGACGTAATCCATAGTTCTCTATGAGAACTGTGGATTACCGTAATGCGGGGGACTGATTTCAGCCGTATTGGAGCGCAAATACGGCGCTCAATATGGCTGAAATCAATCCCAAAATAAGCCGTGTGAACGAGGCCTTACTGCGCTGCAGAGGAGAACATAGAATTCAACAGTGTGACTAAATATGTCAGTTATACATGTTGTGGATGTAGGAGTAGTGTTATACTGTTGCACTGTGTGTAATGACCCTGCAGCCCTCTTTCAGGATTTTGGTCTGAAGGCTGGAATACCTCTTTAATAATGTACTGTCCCAATTATAACTTTACTGTAACACACACTGGGTTTAAAAATATAAATAGAAAAATGCTCATCCTTACCTGCTCTTGATATGGTCAGTTCTGCTTCATTGTTAGGGATATTCCTATTATACTCTAGAAATCTCCATTGCCGGCCTCAACAAGCAAATATATGTATCAAAAATGAAAATTGAGGTATTCCGGTATCAAGAATAAAAAATCCTTGCATTATTAAACACTCATAAAAGAGCAATATGTTTCAAGCCCTAGTTGGGTTTTTTTATCAAGAACCCACCTAGGGTTTGAAACGTGTAGAAGTATTACCTTTTTGCTGTATGCTTTTCCATGTAAAATATTGCTTTTTTATGAGTGTTTAATAAAGCAAGGATTTTTTTATTCTTGCTGCTGGAATACCCCAATTTTTGTTTTTCATACGTACATTGGGTTTCGGCCCCATTTTGGCATTCTGTTTATTCACTGGGGAAAGCTCCTAGCGTATATGTATAAAGGACTCTTACATCTCTTTTACATGACTGTATTGTGTATCAGTATTTACAAGCCAAAGCCAGGAGTAGAACCTACACAGAAAATAAGTATAAAAGAAAAATCACCCCTTCCATGTAGAGGACCCACTTCTAATTTTGGCTTATGTCTACTACTGCAACATAATGGCAAAAAAAATGTTTATGTGAATGTAGCCTTTTGCATTTGTTGGCATAACAGCCAAACATGGTGTGCACCTAACTACAAGTTACAGTTAGCCTAGGTTTACATCTACTTTAGAGGCTCCATTAGAAGGAGAGGAGGCATCGGATACATCCTACAATGGACACATATAGCTTCCAACAGACCTTGTTGGCTACAGTGGGGTTCTTTGGGTTTCTGTCATTGTGTCTGTCATTTAAAAAAAATCTCTGCACGCTAAGTAATTTTTACCATCCTTTTTGATGGAATTTACAACAGAGGCTCCTAATGGAACCCCTGATGCAGATGTGAACTTGGCCTACACCTAACTGTATACCTTGCCTACACACAACATAATCAACATATAAGTGTCAACAACACTGGAACCACATGTATTCAACACAACAACAATTCAGAAGCTATTGATACTTAGAAACAAAGGCTACAATAATAACAACTACCACAATTTGCCTACAAGACAGTACTTTACATTTTCATGTAAACCTTATCTAAAAGCTGCGTTCCTGCATAAAATGTTATTTTACATAATGTTAATGATACTGGTCCTTTCATAAGTTAATTAAATGGGCACATGGCAGCTTTAATGGTGGAAGCAAATCAGCATGTGTAGACTATCACACAATAGCAAGAATGTGTTACATGATAAAGGACTGGATAAAAGGCAGGAAATTGAGGTTGTTATTCAGAGATTCCCATCTTTAGCTTACTAACACTTGTTGCTCAGAGCAAGTGCGCACATAACATATAATAAATTGGAGAGCAAAATGCATTCTTTAATACGCATCAGTAACACAGAAGATGGTTATAGAAGAAGCACGCACAATGCTACGATGTAGGTATTGTCCATTAACTGCAAAAAAGCCATTAAATATACCATAAGTAATTGTCTTCTAATGTCTGATCTTGACTTGAAAGTGGTCACGAAAGAAAGAGCAGAATTTTTTGTCATTAAATAAGGCTTTTGGTCTGTGATGATGTCATGTATTCAGCAGTCGGATACCACTGACATAGTCCACATCAATAATCAACCAGTCAGCTGAACAATAAGGAGTCTGAGGCTTTGTGCTGGACTGATGGAAGCCCAGTTTCATCTGGTTTATTCAGCTTTTGTCCTTTAACCTTAAATGGGGGATGGTATGGAATAGCGATTGCCAACTATTGTGTCAGGGCAAGTGTGTATCTCAATATCAGGCTGGATGGAATTGTGTGAATTATTCCTCATAACAGACAAACTTGAAATACAGTGCAAGCATTTAAAATAAAAAAAATAATAATTTATAATAATATATATAATAAATAACGTGTGTAGAGTCAGTCTAGGAATGTCTCAAGTGCTGTATATCTCAGAATTAGGCCATTGGCAAGTCATGCAATGGTAATAGGTCATCAGAAACCACTGGTTTAATGTTTGAAATTAAATAGTTAGATTTATGAAAATTGCATGATGAAAATAAGGCCTCATTCACGTAGCATTTTTGCATCCCATTCTTGGATCCTTTAGGACAGAGGTCCCCAACTCCAGTCCTCAAGGTCCACCAACAGGTCATGTTTTCTAGCTTTCCTTAGCATTGCACATGTGATTTAATGATCGTCCGTGCATTCTGTAGTATATCCCAAAACAATGAGCTGTTGGTGGGCCTTGAGGACTGGAGTTGGGGAACACTGCTTTAGGATACTGTGAGAAATTTATCCCAACAGATACTGCAGCAACAATGCTATAGAGTCTAATAAGGCAAATTCAGTCCCAATTGGACAATGTTTTTCTTATTTAATGAACATATAAGGCCCCCTATGGTCAAAAAAATGAGTTTTAGACCAAAACAGTTTTCATACATTGGCCCATAGACTTTCTCTATTGAACACAAAAGTGTGGTAAACCCCATTCTTGTGTCTGGTGCACAAAGTATATACATTTAGTAAGTAGGACAGACGTAGTCAAATTCAGACAATGTTTGCCCTATAGAAATCTATGGGCCTGCCAGGGTGAGGTATCTGTTGGGATAAATTTCTCATGGTATCCCGACGGATCCACATATGGGAAGCAAAAACTCTAAGTGAATGGCCCTAATTCCCATTACTTACAGAAGCATTCTGATAATAGGCATACAGGCTTGTGGGGAACAGACTACACTACTATTGGCATAGTGAGTTAAGCTTATTGGATATATGGAATGTAAGATTATTATCAGCTATAATAAAAAAAAAGACAAAACAGGCAAAATAGTGCCCCAGCATTGAGAATCAGGGTGGGGTAGAGCTTTTAAACATATTCGCTATCCCAATTTTACCTTTCTCCACTGATGGTGAGCGATTTTCAGGACTTTGCCCTTCTTTCTACAAATGATTCCCAATAAACACCAAAAACAGTTCTATGCTGCATGTCTAATTTTTAGAGTATAGAACTCCTTTAGAATCATATGTAGCCTTTCTGTTGTTGATAAATAATAAGAGATACATTATTTCACACTTTATCCATTGATATCTCTGACAAACTGATATAGTCTATCAGAGGACTTCTTATTTTCCGGTGCAATACCAGCAAGGGTCAATTCTTCTCTTTTGTATGGAAAAAAGAAAATAATTTGCCTTTACTGAAAAGTCTAGATAATGTAAAAAATTCCTGCAAGTTTTCTTCACTTCCCCATACACAGCTTGATTCCTGACCCAGGACAACAAAATTAAATCATGTATGGACACCTTTACAGAAATATGGGTGGAATGTATGTGTAGGGATAACATTCTGCACATGCCATTCTAATTTTGCCCCACTTGTTAACTAGCAAGAACCTTAAATGGGTCCTCAAGTTTCTAAAACTCATTTTTATATACCCTAGTAGGGAATTATGTGTTACTAGAGAGCGGTCCTCATGGCCAGATTGCAGAGTGGTTACTAGATTTATCCTTTGCTCTGGAGGACCTGTCCTGTCCTCATTGCCTCCCACCCAGCCAGCATTGCTACACTCTGCACTGATGAGACCCTGAAACAGTTGCTGTATGCAGATGGGTGATACTGGCTTGGCTAATATCCCTTTTTCTGTCTAAAGACTCAGTGGGTCAAAAGCAAATTGAGGATTTGTTACATCCAATAGAAGGCGCTTGAGCTTCTCAGCTCCTTTCCCATAATGCCTTGTGATCTGCATTACACAAGGAAGCCATTGATGTGAATGGGCACTACGTTATGCTTTGCTTCTCCTGTGATGGTGCTGCAGGAAATCTGAACATTTACTGCAAGGTTTTCTTACAGATTACAGCACTGGGGTCCCAACAGAGAGATAATTTGTGATCATCAAATGATCTTTTCATCACTTAAGGACTGTTCACTTGTGATGGCAAAAACTTTATAGATTTATATAACTGTTGCATTTTAAGCTCTGTCTTGTTGTGACATGTGTGTTGCATACACAATGTGAAGCCACTATGGCTCATGTTTCTAGCTGGCTGTACTAGAGAACTCAAATGAATCCCAGCCATCACTTAATGCAGCAGAATGTTATGCTTTGCAATATGATCATCCAGTTAAGCTGGTTTGTGGATAATGCACTGTGGAAATGTTTGCAATGATCTACAATATTTCATCATAATGAATCACTTCTGTTTTAAATACAGATGTTACTAAAACATTTTAGTGCTTTTTTGTGTGTGATGTATTTATTTAAACTCGTATTTCAACATAATCTTCAAAGACTGTGATTGCAGTGATACAATCATAAACACTGGGGGGCTGTAATCACGAGATCAAATGATGTGATGTGTCTTGCTATCCAGTACAGGGCTGGACAAGGTATTCTGGTGCCCTAGGCAAATAAGGCATGTAGTGCCCCCCACCCCCTCTCCCAATGTAAAATTCAGCTCACTCCATACCTCTTTGCACCCCCTTCCTGTCTGGGATGAAGTGGAGCCCTAGGCGGCCGCCTACCTTAGCCTACACGTCGTCCCGGCCCTAATCCAGTACATTCACATTAGGGTATGTCTTCTGCAGTATCAGCCATTGAAACATAAAAATGCATTCATCTAGGTCTAGGATGAAGCAATAGATGACATTGCTGGATCTGCACCTAAACGCACTTGAATGTTATCACCTTAATGAGTTCAAAGGGATTTTTACTTTAAACAATAAATAACCCATTAAAATAGGGGTAATAATATATATGACGATTAATGCAACTTAATTGCCTTCCAAATTGGAATTCAATCTGAACAATCAGATAAAAGTTCCAGCAAGGGGAACTACACCATATTCTTCTGGTGTTTGTCACTTTACTTCCCTAATCAAAAGTGAATGGGTTCAGAGATCTACCAGGCTCTACAGTTTATTACTATGGATAAAAAGCTACTGCCAGCACTTTCTGGCAGCTCCATATTCTCCTCGTTTCATACAGATAAACATGCGTGCTCAGCCAAGGCAGAGATAGCTGTCTATTTTATGTGTATAGTCACATTTAGGCCCTATGTACACAGCAAAGTAATGTACTAGTACATGTCGCTATATGGTACAAACATTCAGCTCTGTATTAGAGATATATTGTCCACCACAAGTAAATCTTGTAGACCATGTGTCAAACTCAAGCCCAAATACATCCCCGCAATGTCATTTTATGTGGCCTGTGAGAGCTCAGACACAGTACACAGAGATTTGCAATGGTCCAAGCTCTCCAGTTTCTCCAAAGAATGCAGACGGTACTTGGCAGAGGTGATGACACCTGCCTGCACAGTCAGCGTGTGCCATCTTGGATTTGGAGCTTCAACATGTACCTCCACACTGCTCTATTCAGCAACTGACAGGCGATGCCACAGTTCCAACAGTCTTACCCAGGCTCTCTAGTCACTCTCCAAGGTAAGACTGCCTTAACATAATGCGCTACGATGTGACACAGTGCATCACCATCTACCAAAGCCAAAATATACAAAAACATTTAACACAATGTGCTACATATGAAACTACTAAATAGTCATACAGTTACCAAATAACACCGCTACACCAACCAGAATCCCAAGGCTAATAGTACCAATTTCCTACTAACACCACATATCACCACCACATAGTGACCAAATACCACAATACCATGACCACATATCACTGTAACATAGTGACTGAATAATATCACCACACCATGACCACATGTTACCACTACATAATGACCGAATAATACTGCCACACCATGACCACAGATCACCAGTACATAGTGACTGAATAAAATACCACATATCACCATCACACAGTGACCAAAAAATACCTCCACACCATGACCACATATCACCACCACATAGTGACCAAATATCACAACACCATGCCCACATATCACCAAAGAGTGACTGAATAATACCACCACACCATAACCACATATCACCACCACATAGTAACTGAATAATACTGCAACATCATGACCACGTATCACCACTATATAGTGACTGAATAATTCCACTACACCATGACCACAGATCACCAGTACATAGTGACGAAATAATACACCATACAATTACTGAATAAAAACCATTATACTACAACCAATATTACCAGAATACAGTGACCAAACAGTGATGGATACCAATTGTACACAGGCTCTGCAGACATATAATCGATTACAGTAAAGTTACATCCAGGGACTTACAGGAGACACCTCTGAAGAGTTGTTCTCTATCCCTTTTTTTTTTTCTCCATCTGGCTCAGACCCCCATGACGTCTTCTCCCAGCCATAACTCTTCACTGTAGAATTTACAAAACAAACATCTTAGACTCCTCACTTTATCAGCACTTCTCTTCCAATTCCTATACAAAACTCCCCATCTATAGGACTCCAAATGGTAATAAATACCCCCTTGTACCCCAAACAGTAAAAGTGCCCTCAAACGGCTATGGGGCTCCCATTGTGCACAAAGTTTTAGGGCGACATGTATGAAGATCGGCGCGTCGGAGCGCCCGTTTTCATGTGATTTTGAGTGAAAGCTGCGCCTCATGTATGTCGGCGCCCGAGGTGCGCTCATACATGCGGTGTAAAGTTCCCTGCGCCTCGCCAGTGTGTGAGGCGCAGTGCGGGACATAGGCACATAAGTAAAGCGCCTAACAAGTATTAAAAATAAAGACAGGCAGGAAAAAAACAAAAAATCATTAAACATGTTAGTGAATAGCAAAAAGAGTTGGCTTTCAAATGAATGAATGAATAAAGTGAAAAATCAAAGTTGAATAAAATCGATTGCAATGTATAGAAAAAGTTTGTGACACGTATTTGAAATGTATTTCAGGACGGATTTGCGTCCACAAATTCTCCCTGAAAGAATCCTGGGGAACAGAGCCTTACACCAGTACAAGAATTAAATGGATTTGTCTTTTAAATGAAGCACTTAATAAACAGACATATCCAAGTGCTCTAACAATGAAATCAATGTATTAGTACATTTTATCCAATAACATTAATGCCAATATATATATTATCTCCTACGAAAAAATTCTCCACTATAAAATGTATTCCAAAGTCCGTGAAAATTACACTAATTTAACATCAAATAAGCCACTGATGATGTTGTCCAGATGTTTTATTAAACATTTTGCATACCAACAATTTAAGATGTATTTGGGCTGCTTTCAACTTTAATGCAATTCAGTATATACAACAAAAGGCAGCACAGCACAGGTCTTGCTGGGACCTGTGGTCCTCCAAGCAGGATTTCTTGCTTAATTATTTATTCTTCTTGACAAATCATTTATTTTAGTAGTGTACTGCTGTAAGTGTAGAACTATAGCACATTACAAGAATTCCTAGCTCCACTTCGACTTCTCCGCTCAGATAGACCACATTAAACTAGGTCTGCCTGTCGGAGCTGTAAAGCGCTGGAATGCGCCTCACTTTGCCGACCCGCAATCATGCATGCCTTGGATTTTTCGAATTTGCCACGTCCCGCCCCAGAACGCCCACAGCGCGCCCACTGCACGCCCCTTTATGTTAGGCGCATTAAAAAGTGGCGAAGGTTGCGCCTAACAGCGCATTACTGCGTCCGACAGCGGAGCTGGCACTGTGAGGCGCAGTATACGCCTGAAAACAGGTGCAGACTCCGATCATACATGTCGCCCTTAGTCTTTTTTATACCAATATAGGAAGTAGTTAAAATCCCTAAAACAGTATGTTGGTACACCCCCAAACTAGGTAGGCAGTCCTCAATTAGGTAATCGTATAGCGCCCCATTAGGTAGGTAAACTTATAGTCCTCCCAATAAGTAGAAATATAGATCCCTAGTATGTAGGTATATAAGCTCCTTGTAGCTACGTAGTTTTCCCCTGGTTGCCAGGTAGCTGCCACCTGTAGCCAGGTAGTTGCCCAGTGAAGCCAGGTAGTAGACCACTGTAGCCAAGTAGTTAATTGCCCCCTGTAGTCAGGTAGTTGTCTAGTGCAGTCAGGTAGTAGCCCCCTGTAGCCAGGTTATTGACCCCAGTAGGCAGGTAATTGCCCCCGGAAGCGAGGTAGATGCCCCCGGTAGCCAGTAAGTTGCCACCTGTAGCCAGGTAGTAGTGCCCTATAGCCTGGTAATTGCCCCCTGTAGCCAGTAAGTTGCCCCCTGTAGCCAGGTAATTGCCCCTTGTAGCCAGTAAATTGTCCCCTATAGCCAGGTAATTGCCCCGTGTAAGCTGGTAGAGCCCCCTGTAGCCAGGTAGTAGCCCTCTGTAGTCGGGAAATTGCCCCCTGTCGCCAAGTAGTAGCCCATAGGAGACAGGTAATTGTCTCCTGTAGCCAGTAAGTTTCTCCTTGTAGCCAGGTAGTAGTCCCCTGTATCAAGGTAATTGACCCCTGTAGCCAGCTAGTTATTTCCCCTCTGTAGCTAATGATAAAAAACTAATGATAAAAAAGGTACTCACCTCGCCAAGTTCCCTCTCTCTGTGGCCATGTCCGGGAGCTGGTGAACAGAGTAAGTGGCGTGACGTCAACGCCCGCCTCCGCCGCATTTAGGAACGGCCCTACGGGAACAAACTGAATTACTGTATTAACAACCCAGAAAAAGGTATATACATCATAGAAGCCTGCTGGGATACTTCCATTTGATGCATATGGTGTTTCAGATTATTTAATAATATGTTAAGAAGTAGCCACCTGGATCACATTTACTTTAGAGGTGCAGATCAGAACCTCAGTAACAGAGGTGGCACTGGATAAATTAAATGACAGACACCATATGAACCAAACCAACCCTATTGACTACAATGGAGTGACCAGGTTTCCATCATAGTGGCCATCATTTTAACAGAAAAAATAGAGTTGCATGCTGCGTCATTTCTGATGGAATCTGCACTGGAGGCTCCAAATGCAATCTTCAACGCAGATATGAACCTTGACTAACAGTCACAAATAACCTTGGAGGCCAGCCATAATGCTGATGTGGCCCTTAGTGAAAAAGAGTTTGATACCCCTGTTCCAGTAACAAAACAATCTGTAATAAATTCTACTAGAGGAGAAATTTTTTTAAAAAAATGGCAAGATTCTTAGAGAAAAAAGATGAATTGTCATACGTTACAATAATTCCCATCTGTAGAATGCAGACAGCACTTGCAGGTTAAATTTAAGCAGTCTTCCTACCAGTTGTGCCTACAAATGTCAAAAAGGTCTAATATTTGTCTTCCCTAACAAATACTATTCTCCCGATTTGTTTGACACTTTGCCTACATTTTCCAGTAGCAGTGTGTCATAAATAAACACTAAATAATGAATCCTCCTTTAACTGCTCTTGCTATTTGTTCTTGGCTTGTGCCTTAAAGCTGAAAGCTATGGAACATTTATATATTTCATGTATGCTCTTTTTTAAGAAGACAGAATTAATTTTGCTTTACCAAATATATAAATAAAGGCAATTAATAAAGAGGGGAAATAACCCGCTGGAAAGGCTTTTGTAATAACTGCAACTAGTGCATCTCAAAAAATTTGAATATTACTGAAAAGATAATTGATATCAATAATTCAAGTCAAATAGAGGAACCCATCTATTGTATAGACTCATTACAGTATGAATTACTAGGTTTAATATAATACATTTGTGAGCCCTATAACAAAAAAAAAGATCCTGGAGAACCCCTTTAATTTTTAATGAAATTCTATTTTTTGAGATGCACTTGTATATCTCTCTAATACAAAATGACAGTACAGAAGATCCATTATTTACAAGAATTATCCTTTATTTATTTTGTACAACAAATAAATATGCACTGACATTTATAAAAGGTGGATGCCCAGTAGTGTTTTCAAGGGGTTGTCAACTTCCCTCTTTTTAGTGAAAGTATTGTGCTGAGCCCCCAAGAAAATATATCAAACCATAGTCACGAGGACTGACGTTTTGTCACGGGGACTCTATGAATGGAAGGTGGATCCTCTGGTCACCACGTAGAATTCGGCGTGACCTATGATGGGGAGCGGAGTCTAAGGGGCCCCTTGTCTTCACCGAAGCCCGCCACAAAGTAGGACGGACTCTGCTGCAGGTCGCTACCCCTGACGCAGGACCTAGCGGTGACAGCCAAAGCAATAGGCGCAGACACAGAGCCAACCAGAACGTGGACCAGAAGAGAGGATGAACAGACTTGGCAGGAACCGCACGTGGCAGACGATGGTTAGCACGACGGACAAAGACAGGAACCTAGACGGTAATATAAAGGTATTCGCTAGAGAGCGCACAAGGACATCACTAGGGAACGGACACCAACAACTGAGCGCAGATGGCAGGAAGAGGAATCCCTATAAAGCCCGTATCCGAACGCTATAGGTGGAAAGAGAATACCTGCAGTGCACTGGCCCTTTAAATCCCGGAGAGCTACTCACACCCGCCCCTAGTGGGCGGCCATTAAGTGTGGGTAGAAGCAGGAGAAGACACAGCAGTGCGCCAATCGAGGAGGAAGCAGGATGGGGCCGGGTGAGTACAAGCGCAGCGAAACGAGCGCTGGGAGCGACTGCGTCTGTAGCCAGAAGCCTGGACCATAGCACATGGTGTGCCAGGAGCTGGATAGCGAGCGCGGCCACTGTCTGGGCGTCTGCCGCAGCGCGCAGTATTACAGTACCCCCTGACCCTTAGGGCCCTACCTACCAGGAAACCGTAGTCTGTGAAAACGTTGGATAAGAGTTGGAGCATTGATATTTTCTTGCGGCTCCCAGGACACAGTGTAAGGGCTTGTTCACACGGCGTTTTGGATCCTTTTTCCGGATCCGTTTTTGGCACTTGAAAAGCGGATCCGCAAAAAGCAGCATTGTATACTTTATTTGGATCCGTTTTTAATGCTTTTTCACTTGCGTTTTACGCATCCGCTTTCCGGATGCGTTTTCAGAAGAATCTCTCTCTCTCTCTCTTCATATCGTGTGTCAGCCCCAGCTCCCATTCATATCGTGTGTCAGCCCCAGCTCCCATTCATATCGTGTGTCAGCCCCAGCTCCCATTCATATCGTGTGTCAGCCCCAGCTCCCAATAAATCACTGACTGACTGAGTCAGCCCCAGCTCCACTCATTGTCACCGCCGCCGCCGCTCACCTCCTCCGCCGCCGCCGGACCTCGCCCCGCCGCCGCCGCCGACACCTCCGCCGCCGCCGCCGTCGCTCACCTGCGGATCACAAAAACGCCGTGTGAACAAGCCCTAACACATTTGTTCCTGCGATGCACCTCCCGGTCCTTCCCCTGGGTTTTCTATTGTCTTCCAAAATGGAGAGACAAGACACTGGCAGACGTTGGAAATGAAGGTTCCAAATGTTGATGTCGCATGACTGCTGTAGTCTATCTGAGGTTGCAGCTGTGAAGTTCTGATCCGCCACAAGACAACACAATACTTGGGAGAGGAATGGCAGCCGCATCCTGAAACAACACCAGTAAAGAGGTATGTGTATTTTTATTTTCTTAGATGCTCAGCAGCATACTTTTACTAAAAAGGATAGATGGCCAACCTGTTTTTTATAAGAAAACCCAAACCTTTTGTTTAAAGGGGTTTTCTCTGATTGCAGTTTCACAGAGCCACAGCCAGCTTCAGACTCACACTTCCTGGTCTAGTTGTGGGTGGTCCTATAGCAGTGACTGACATATCAGTTCTACTGTTCTTACTCCTGACTGCAGGAGATATATAAAATGTAGTACACAAAGCTACAGAGCGCTAAATGGTAAAAGTTTGTCATTACGTTAGGTAAACAAACTCCATAGGTAGAGATAAGACTGCAGGGAGTGACTAACCATGGTTGAACGGTAGCTTGTGGAGCAATCCAATAAGAGACAAAGGAGAGAGAGGTGAGGAAAGGTGGTGAGTAACCAAGAGAAACATATATACTCTAAGAGGAGATAAAATCTTCTCTATCTCCTGATGAAAGCAAAATAAAAACAGCAATATATTTGGTAATAGTCTTCATTTACCTTTCCCTACATGTTAAAAGCTAATCATTGTGGTGATAAAACCTTTTTAACGCTTACCTACTAATTATAACCTAAGACTCTGTTCACATCCAGTAAAAGATATTCAGATGTGTACTGCAGCATAGCCGTAAGCTTTAATAGACCATACATATTCTACTTGTGATTATCTTTGATCTGTTTTACATCAATATATATTTTTTCAGCAACAGAAAAGCACAATATACTACACTTATCTGTTCATAAAAAACACATATGGTATATACTTAATAGTAAGGAAGCTCAATAAGAGAAGTTGTGGAGATCCACTTGAATTATAATGAGAATTTTAATAAAAGAAGCAGTTGTTTGCTTTATTTGTCATCATCTGATATTCTAGATTTCTACTTTTATAGCCCCAAATACAATTTACAACAAAGCTTTGTATCTCATATAGTAATGTGTCACTATAGAATGTTTCCTTCTACTGTACGTAGGTTTTGTTATGTATGGGTGTATAATCTCTGAATTATATATAACACATTTGTGCTGACAGACAAGCTGGATAGATACCTTATCAAACCAGCTTCCTCATGCATCCACTGTCATCAGAGTATGAAGTGTCAGCATTACTCTGGTGTTTCTGAAAGCAGCAGACATTTACCATGCATTCCACACCAGATACCAGATACACCTAATTTACTCTGCAATGTCAAGTTCACTTTTATGAGATCACTGGTATTTCTAGTTTCTGCAATACACAAGTAAATATGTATTTGACTAGAGTAAGGTGATGGAATGCATTGTAAGCTCTTGTTCCATCTACAGTTAATTTGGATACAAGGCTGTTTATGTTGATACTAAAAAGTGTATTATTCAGTTGTGCAGTAGTAACATGTAAAAATCCCTTTTGACACTCTTTGGGTTTGTACTTTTGGGTGATCCCACAGAAAGAGTAATACAGTGATAACATTAGTTGAATTAGTTGATAAGATTCATAAGTCAGTTTGTCCATAGGTGCTTGGTTTTGCAGCTCTGCCTCAAGTGAATGGGGCTAAGGCCATGTTCACACGGCTTAAAATGGGCCGTATTTCGGTCTGTAAATACGCGCCGGAGTGCGCCAATTACGGGCTGAAATCGGCCTTTTCATTATGGTAATTCACAGTTCTCATAGAGAACAATGGATTACGTCTCCTCTCCCTGCCAGGCGAAGCCGCCGGGCGGGGAGATAATTGACGTGTCACTTTCTAGCGGCGTATACGCGCCGCTAGCAGTGATTGTCATTGGGCCGGCGAAGTGCCGGCCCCTCGCTCACTCCCCCGCTCCCACCCCGCCCCCGTCCACACGGCGTAATTGCGGGGCAAAATTACGCCCCGCAGTTAAGCTGTGTGAACATAGCCTAAGATGCAGTACCAGGCAAAGCCACAAGACACTCTGACTAAGGGCATGTCCCCACAGCATGGGTTTTCGGTCGGCTTTTCAGGTGGTTTGCGGTTTTGCAGACCACCTGAAAAACCGGCCGAAAATGAGCACAATGGGCTCCTATGGAATGCCGTGCAGCAGTCCCCACTGCACGGGTTTTGCGCCCAGTGATTTTTCCGTCCGCGTGCCACCCGAAAAATATTCTTCATACACATTCTTCCGTCCGGTTTTCGGACAGAATATGTGCAGGTGAATGGAAAGGGGAAGGGCTCATCGTGGAGAAAAGCTGTCCTCCCCGACCGACCGGTATTTGTCCTCTGCCATGTGAACGCACCCCAGGAGTCCATAATATGGCTCAAAACAAAAAAGACACGAGTATATACATTATGCCTTGTACCTTTGTTTGTTTTAAATGGGACAAAATAAAACTTAAAGATTTCTTTAATTTTTCACGACTGCTAGATATTCTGGATTATTCACAGAAAAGTCACATTTTAATGACCACCAGCTAATATGCAGACTAACCATAATGTGCAGCACGGACAACAGTTAGACAGGCTGGGAGTGACCCAGTAAGGCTCTGGTAAGTTGTAACAGGTATCTGGAGCCATGCTGACTGCAGTACATCCATACTTACTGGAAAATGCATAGGTTAAAAGCCATAGGTTAAATAAAATGATCGAGTTGGCCCCATAGATACTCCATTTAGGAGATTAGGGGGAAAAGGTTGTACTTGGAAGTCTTCATCATACTCCTCCAACTAATGTTGTTGTTAGAGATGGGCGAATTGATTCTAACGAAGTGGAATTCATTTAGAATTTCAGGAAAACGTCGGTTCTGAACGAAGTCGAACTTTGGGGGGATTTTTCGGGTGAAAAAGGGGTTTTGCTTTTGATTGAAAAAAAGGGGGCGGGCGGGGGAAAACTTTGGGTTTTACAGGGGGCCCAAAAAAAACTCTGGGGGGGAAAGGAAGGGGCATAGCCTGTTTGAATGTGCAGGGGAATAAAGCCAATCGGAGGCGGCCGGGGGATTCTGGGGACGTCCCCGAACTATTAAGGGGGGGCCGCGACGCGGGGGACCTTTCCCGCTCTCACTTTTACTGATCGGGGAAAAGGTCCCTCCCGCGGCTGTTTGTTACTGAAGAAAAACTGTTTTTAAATACAGCGTTTTTTGGGGGGGGTTCAGTTTTGTCTCAGAGACTGCTTTTTTTAAAACGTTCTATTTCTAAATTTTTTGGGGTTTTGGGATTGAAACCCCCAGTTTTTGTCGCCCCAAACTGCAGCTGCATATACATTTAAATCCTATTTGCCCACAGCACATTGAAAAACCCAAAGGGGGGTTTTCTAAGCCAATTTCCCCTGTTGTATTTCATTTAAAAAAAACAGAATTTTTTCCCATTAAAAAATTACCCCCTTCTTTTTTGGGGCCTGCTAAAATTTTTTGGGGCGCAATTTAACCCAGGGGTTTTAATTAAGGGTTTGTTTTTTCAGCTGTGGTGATCCCGGGAAAACCTCTTTTTCACCGCCAAAATTTTTTACATTTTTTCCTGTAGCCCAAATTCACAACCCAAAGGGTTTAAATTACAATTTTTTTTCTCTTGCTGTGTGGCGTAAAAAACACCCCCCAATTGGGAAACACGTTTTCAAAGCTGAAAGGTTTGGGCCTTTTCCTCAATTTTTTTGCGCAATTTTACTTTCCGGGGTTAATTAAGCCGTTTTTAAATTCAGCTTGGTAAACTCCAAAAAAAAATCCCCCCCTTTTTCCACGCCAAAAATTAAAAATCTTTCCGGTAGCCAAATTTTCAAAAAGAAAAAGGTTTAAATTTAAAATTTTTTATCTCTTGTTGTTTGGCTTTAAAAAAAAAGGGATTGAAAACCCACGCTACAAAGCTATAGTTTGTGGTGGCTCAATTCTTTGGCCAATTTACCCCGGGGGGTTTTTTAAACTAAGTTTTTTCCCTGCAGTTGCACTTTTTAAACCGCCCAACAAAAAGAAATTTTTGTAGCATAATTCATATCCGAAGGTTAATTAAGCCTTTACATTCATTTAAAATAACCCCGGGGTTTTTTTAAAACGGGGCACTTAAAAAGAAAATTTTTTTCCTGGCCCATTTGTGGAGCCCCAATTTTTATTTCCAAGGGTTCCCCAAAGGCTTCTTGGGTGGGTTTTTTTTGGGGGGTCAAATAAAGGGTTTTGTATTTATAATTTTACGATTGTCATAAAACCCAGTGTCTTTTAAAATTTTAGAAAAAAACCCAGTATGTCAGACGGGGAAAGGGGGCAGGCTCTTCACCTGCAAAGTGGCAGGGGGCAAAAAACTTTAAACGGGGCCCGGGGTCGCAGCCACAAAACGGGGGGACGTCAAAAGCAGGGGCCCACTGGGTTTTGGAGGCCACAACTCCCAGTGTAAATTTAGCGGGCCGGGGGTTTCTGATAGCAACCCCCAAGGGTTTTTGGGTTTTGGGTTTTGGGATTTGGGTTTCACCCCACTTCCCCCCGAGGGACATCTGACAAACCCCAGCCAAGAGCCCGGTGGGGAAAACATCAGCCAAAACCCTTATTTGGACAGGGAGGGGGTTTCAGGGGCCCCCTCCCCCTGTCCTAAAACCCGCCTCTGTCCCACCCCTTTTTTCCCTCACCCAAAGGAGATTACAATGTGGTTTTTTGGGCTCAGCGAAATTTATAGAAAAGGAGGGAAAAATTTTTGGGGGGGGCCCAGTCAAAGGCTACTTGGCAGCAAAAAGAAGGGGGCCCAATATCCCCTGCTTCTTGCAGTGGGCGGAAAATTTTATATTTTTTGAGAAGGGGCATGAAAAGGTTTAATGTTTTTTGGGGGGTCAACCCTCTGCATTCCAAAGGGCCCCGGTGTTTGAGGACTCCCAAGTGACGATAAAAAAACACAAATAATGATGATGAAAGACCGACCGCATTTTTGGGGGGCCGGGGAGGGGAAGGGCTTCATCATGGGTCGGGGAAGGAAGAGGGCCTCGCTTGGGGGGTCGGCAGGGGTTTGCAGCCAGCAAGTGGGTCGTGGTTTCGGGGGGTTGGGGCGGGGGTGGGGCCGTGGGGGGTTTCCAAAGGGGGGAAGGGGGGGGGGCGGGGGGGGGGCCAGGGTTGGGGGGGGGTTGGGGGGGGGCCAAGGGGGGGGGGGGCCCCAGGGGGTTTAAAAAAAAAACCCGCTTGGCAGGTCCAAGAAAGTAGGGCACAGGGGCTCAGCGGGGCGAAGCGGGGGGAAAAAGTAGTAAATTCAGTGCGGGCTTTGGGCGGTAAAACCCCGTTACCCCAGGGGGGTTTGCAGTTTTTTTGCAAAAAAAACCCCCGGGGGAAACCCGAATATGGGTATATGTAGAATCTGTAACCCGTAAAGCGTGGCCAGGGGGGCTAACTTGGGCCCCCGGGCCCTTTGCGCCCAAACACATGAGCGTCACCAATCGGTGGCCTGGGAAAAATTTGGTTGGGTCAAAATTGGGGTTTGGTCCTTTTCCTGTTTGGCCGCAGCACCCAGCACCCGGGGGGCCCAGGGGCACGCACCCCATTGCAGCCAGGTCAAGGCCCCACCACCTTTGCAGGGGGGGAGCGTTTTCTTTGACTTCATTTTCCCGGTCCAAAAATGTTTCCTGCTCCTCGCTACTCTTTGGCGCCAGCAGTCGTTCAGGGGAGGCGATTGCAAAGGGGGAAAAAACCAGTATGCGCCCAAAACCCTTTCCAAAAAGGTGCGGGGGGGCTGACCGTACCCCTTTTCCGGGGTTGTTGGTGCTGCGTCCCCCCCTTTCCAAATGGTGGACTCTGACCTTTTCAGAAAAAACTAATGGCTTGTGCCGAGCCGAGAAGATGGGGGGTTTCCCAAAGGGTCATAATTTTTTTTCCCCAAAAAAGGGGCATTCCCCGGGCACTTCTAAAAAATGTTGAAACAAAAGGGGGGTCAGTCCTTAAGCTTTTTCGGTTTTTTCCCAAGGTGCAGGGCAGCGGGACGTCTGGAGTTTGAAAAACTACGGGCCAGGGCCGTACATGCCCTTTTTTTAGGGGCCCATGGGTGAATGTGTTCCGGCCCGGGGCCACCAACAATTGGACAGGGGGGCCCCCGCTTTTCCTCCCCGTTGTCAAACTGCGGCTCCTCCCCCCCAATGTCGCCTATCCTCATTTCCCAACCACCACCCCGTTTAAAGCCTCTACAAGTACTGCCCCAAATCAAAACCCACATGGGGGGCACAGCGGTGCACGAAATTCTACCCTGGGCTTGCCTCGGCAAAAAAAAAGTCACACGGGGGGGGGAAACTGTTTCCGCTTTCATGCAGCAAAAAATCGATGTGTTGTTTTTTTCTCCGCGCCAAACTGCAAATGGGAAACCCCTTTAGTGCGGAAAAAATTGGGGGGAAAATTTTGGTTTGCCCCGCGCTGCCCCCCGAGGGGGGATGGTCCCATGCGCCCTGCATGGCGAACGTGTTCAATCTGGTTGTGAAAAGGGTTTCCCTTTTGAAGTCTTCCCCCGATCTTCAGAAGTTCTAAAAAAGGGGCCAGGAAAACTTTTGCGCACTTCATCCTTTCCAAAAAAACCCCAAAGGAACACCCTCCTCGAGTTGCGCCGGGGAAAGGAAGGTTTCCCCAAAACCACTCTGATATGCGTTGTTTAAAACCCTTTGGGAAATTTTCCGGGCCTGCACTTTGTTGGGGGGGATGTAGGGAAAAGAAAAAGGGGCCTTTAAAACGATTTTTTGTTTGATCCAGGCGGAGGGGGAAAAGTTTCCCCCTGTGTAACTTTGTGTAAACCAGTGGCGGGGCTAAATGCGTGAAAACCTCCCCTTTTTTGTTGGGGCCCATTCGAGGGGGGGCCCCTTTTATTTTTTAATTTGCCAGGATTTGGGGGTTGAATAAACGAAATTCCCACTGCTTCATGTCCGGGAAAAACAGATGCTGAAAAAACCCAGGGGTCGGGCCCGGGGGGACTGGGGGGAATGGGGGAACTACATCTCGCGGCCACTTGAGCCCGGGGGGGGACGAAAATGGGGGAGGGGAGGGGGGAGGACATTGGAGCGGGAAGGGGCATTGTCTGGTGAATGAGGGGTTTTCTACCCGGGTGAAAAGGGAAAAGGGGGGAAAGCGGGAGGCAGCTGGAGGGGGGGGTAGATGGAGAAAAGGGAAAGGACAAAGGGCAGATGACCCCCCAAGCACCGGGGCCCAGTTTTACAGGGGGTTTGGGGGCCGGGGGACCCCCTCGGAGTCACTTGGGTAGGGGGAAACCCCCAAGTTTGTTTGATTTCCCTTTGGCAAAGTGACCCCGGGTAGTCAGCATCGGCAGAGGGATAAATTTCCCTGGTCTCCCCCCTTTTTTGGACCCCGCTACCGGCCCAAAAATTTGGGGGAACCCTTTTTTTTCCCGGGCTATTGAGAGGGGGACAAAATTTCAAATATTTATAGCAAAAAATCCTCCGTAGTCGGGTTTGGCCGTCCCCCATGTGCCGGCCCCATGGTCCCCCCCTTTGGACGGGGTTCGGGGGGACCGGGGGGGTTCTTCAGCGCTCCCCCCGTCTATCTGCCGGGGGCTGCCGGGGGAAAAGGGGGGGGGGGGTGGGAAAGCATTTCCCAGCCCCTCAGCAGAAAACCTAAGTCTGGGTCACTGATGAGAAAGTTTCCCTTCACCCCGCCTAGGGGAGGGGGGGGCGGTCGCCCAGCAGCTAAAGCAGCGGATTTGGAGAGACCCCTAAAACCAAAAGGTTTGGTCCCCTATTTTGGGAAAGCACTTCTGCCCCCCCCAGTTAGAAGACCCGCTGGATTTACGGGGGGCCCCCCAAAACCCTGGATGTGTGGCGCAACTTCCCGGGAGTTTGCAGTGGAGAAGCTGTCCTGCCCCGGGGCCCAATTTGTTTTGGGGGTTTAGAGCGGGTGTTCAGTGCGTTGGGGGCCAAACGTTTAAACCCCCAAAGGGAACCCGCTTGTCCCCCGGGGGGAAATGTTTGGAAAAGACTGACCTTTGTCAAGTTTTAATTTTGGCGGGGGTCGGCCCGGATTTCCCCACACCCAAAGCCTTAGGGCCCTCGGGCTACATCAGCCCCTGACGGCCCTCAACCCAAAAAAAAAGGGGGAAAAAATGAGTTTGGGTTTCAAACTACCTGGGCCCCAGCCACTATTTTATGCCGCCAACCCGCCCGTTTCCACCCCCATCTGCTTTACGGGTTTTTCCATTGGGCCCAACCAAACTTTTTCCAGGGGCCCGGTATTGCCCCCCAAACCCCCCACTGGGTCATTGTGCCACTTTTCTGCCTTTATTGCTGCTGCTGGGCTTTCTTTCCTTTACCTCCCCCCCTGTGCATTGTCCCAATTTTGGCCTACTCCTGTTTTTTTCCACCCCAGGAATGTTAATTGTGCCACTGCCTGGGACTCAAAGCTGCTTGTGGCTGGTGCCGGGGAAACCCCCCACACTGTGGCATTGGGCCCAAATCTTGGTTTGGGTCTCCTTTTTTTTTGGCCCCCCTCCCGAAAAGGGAATTGTTTTCCACTGCCTGGGGCCTTTTGCTGCTGCTGGGCTGCCCGGCCCCTAACCTTTTAAACTCTGTCTTTGTCCCACCCCTTTTTTGGCCTTTCCCCGTTTTTGGGGCCCCTCCAGAATTTTTCATTGTGCCACTGCCTGACCTCATGCTGGGTGTTTTGGCGCTGCCGTGCCCCCACACTTTTTGTCATTGTCCCCACTCTGTGGCCCTACTCCCGTTTTTTTCCCACCTCCCCCGGGAAAGTAAAAATTTTGCCCCCTGCCAGACCTCATGTTTCTGCTGTGTTTGGCTGCCCGCCCTGACCCTTCCCAAAACTCTGTCATTTTTCCCACTCTGTGGCCCCATCCTGTTTTTGCCAAACCTTTCCAAAAATGGGAATTGTGGGGCCCCTGCCTGACCCTCATTTCTGTGCTGTGGCTTTCTTTTTTTTCCGTGACCTTTCCCCACTGTGTTTATTGTTTCCCCCTCTGTGGCCTACTCCTGTTTTTTTTCCCCCTCCCGAAAGTCATTGGGGCCCCCTGCCCGAACCCCCATTTTGGGTGCTGCTGTGGCCCGCTTTTCCGTTTACCCCCCACTCTGTCATTGTGGGCCCCTGGGCTGGAACCCCAATTTTCTGCTGCTGTGGCTGCTGGCCCTGAAACCCACACACTGTGTCATTCTGCCCCTGTCTGACCCCCATCTGTGCCTGTGGCTGCTGCCGTGAAACCCCCTCACTTGTTTATTTTCCCCCCTTGTGGGGCCTTTTTCCTGTTTTTTTCCACCCCCGAAAGTCCCCTTTTTGCCAAATGGGCCCGACCCATGCTTTCGCTGTGGGGTGTGCCGTGACCCCCACACTGTGTCAAATTTTTTGCCAATTTTCTGGGGCCTCATGCTTTTGGCTCCTGGGGAGCCCCTCACCTTTTAAATCTCTTTTCATTGTTTCCCCCCTCTGTGGCCTACTCCAGTTTTTTCCCCCTCCAAAAATGTCATTTTTGCCATTCCTGGGCCCCATGCTGCTTTCCCGGGGGCTGCCCGCGTGACCTCCCACACTCTGTCATTGTCCCATCCCCGTGGGGTTTTTACTCCTGGGTTTTTTCCACCTCCCGAAAAGTCATTGTGCCCCTTTCCTGACCTTAAAAGCTTTCTGGTGTGGCTGCCCGCCGGGGACCTCCACCCCCTCTGTCATTGTAACCCCTGTTTGACCTTTTTTTGCTGCTGCTGTGGCTGCCCGCCGTGACCCCCACATGTGTCATTTTTTCCCCCTCTGTTTGGGGCCCAATTCCGTTTTTTTCCCCCTCCAGAATGTAATTGTGGCCCTGCCTGACCTCTTTCTGCTTTTGGGCTTTCTTTCCGTGAAACCTTTCCCAACTTGATTTTCCCACTCTGTGGCCTACTCCTGTTTTTGCCACCCCCAGAATGTCATTGTGCCACTGCCTGACCTCATGCTGCAGCTGTGGCTGCTGCCGTGACCCTCCACACTGTGTCATTGTCCCACTCTGTTGGCCTACCCCTGTTTTTGGCCACCTCCAGAATGAAAATTGTGGACTGCCTGACCTATCATGCTGCTGGGCTGCTGCCGTGACCTCCACACTCTGTCATTGTCCCACTCTGTGGCCTACTCCTGTTTTTGGGCCACCTCCAGAATGTCATTGTGCCACTGCCTGACCTCATGCTGCTGCTGTGGCTACTGCCGTGACTCCACACTGTTTTCATTGTCCCCACTCTGTGGCCTACTCCTGTTTTTGCCACCTCCAGAATGTCATTGTGCCACTGCCTGACCTCTGCTGCTGCTGTGGCTGCTGCCGTGACCTCCACACTATGTCATTGGGGCCACTGTTGACCTCATGCTGCTGTGGCTGGCTGCCGTGACCTCCACACTCTGTAAATTGTGCCACCCCTGTGGCCCCTAACTCCTGTTTTTGCCACCTCCAAATGTCATTGTGCCACTGTTTTGACCTCATGCTGCGGGGCTGTGGGCGCTGCCGTGACCTACACACTGTGTCATTCCGCCACTGTCTGACCTCAAGCTGCTGCTGTGGCCCCTTTGCCGTGACCTACACACTGTGTCAATTGTGCCACTGTCTGACCTCATGCTGCTGCTGTGGCTGCTGCTGTGACCTACACACTCTGTCATTGTGCCACTGTCTGACCTCATGCTGCTGCTTGGCAGCTGCCGTGAACTCCACACTGTGCCCATTGTGCCACTCTGTGGCCTATTCCTGTTTTGCCACCTCCAAAATGTCATTGGCCACTTCTAAAACTCATGCTGCTGGGGGTTTGCCGCCTCACCTCCACACTCTGTCACTAATGTTGCCACCTAGCTCTCAGCTTGTTTTTTTCCAGCTTTCTCTGGCATGACTTTATCAGGCAACATTCCCCGCTTCAGTTTTTTGGTCAGTTTTTTCCCCCTTAAAGGAGTTGTCTCCCCCACAGGGTTTCAAAGAATGCATGAAAGAAATTCTCTGTCACTTCCTGGTTCAGACTAATTTGCATAAACTCCATGCTTGTACAGCTAAGCTCCAGCTTTCAGATGCTAAAATTTGATTTTGATTAGCTTCTCAAACTACTGGAAGGACTTCTTATCTGATCCCAAAACAAAAAGCCTAATTACAGAGCTGTTTACTTGAGATAAATCAAGCTTTTTACTGTCTGGCAGCACAGGACACTGACTGACACTGCTGACCTGTTTTGATGACTCACTCTCTGTTATCTCATTGAACAAACAGCCTGGGGAGATTTGTTTACAGGTCAGTTACTGAGGGAACTGAAATAGCCATGGAGGTAATAAATTCAATTGTATCTCTTTAGGTAAAAAAGAGGAACAATGCAATATATTTGGAAAATGTCTTTATTTTGTGTTCCCTACAATTTGAAAGCTATTCTTTGTAGCGAGACAACCCCTTTAAGTGCCCAGGGAATTTTATAGTGAAGCGATTCTAAGAGCGGCGGCAGTCATGTGCGTGTCATACTAAAACACAACATTGTAAGAAGGACCAAAACCAAGCTCCCTCTGCATATTTAAACAGGGCACAATGTTCTACAGCACCCTGCAGGCTCTGTGCAGCCTGGAAATAGCTGTTTTTTAACGTGATTCGTCCCGAAGTAATTCGGAACGAAGTTATTTTTTGCCGAGAAATTCGGCGAAGTGAACGAAACAAATTTCGGGAAATTCGCCCATCTCTAGTTGTTGTACATTTCTTACCATTTCATATTGCACTGTCTCACTGGAAAATCCCATTTGCACCAGGTAAGACAATCAGCATGTATGCCTGTTTGTAGTCTGCAAGGATGAATTTATATCCAAGTTGGTTAAGAGTGCCATCCACGTGGAAAAGTGTGCCAAGAGAATGCCACAAAACAATTTCAAAGACCATAATGCTGCCACCCTCAGCTTTTGTTCTTCCAGCAATGGTTGCACTGAGTTTGGTCTCTGACACTATTTCTCGCCTGACACGCCAACATTCATCCATTCTATGCAGCATAAAACATGACATCGGATGAAGGCAACCCTTTGTCAATCAGCAGAGGTCCAAATCTGATACTGCTGTGAAAATTGAAGCCTTCTCAGCCGAAGCAACTTCTTTAACAGATGTGCAGTGACCATCCATCTTCCTTGGAGCCCCATGTGCAGTAGGGTTTACTAAACTCATGTTTAAGACACATATCTGGTAGCCATCTGGTTTATTTGAGCAATGAGATTCTCCACTGTAGGGTGTCAGTCCACCCTCACACACCTTCATAGCTGACGTTTACCTCTTCCATCAATGTCAATGGTGCTGCATCATCATTTCCAGATATTTTGCAATGGTGCCATTTGTCCACTCACAATGCACTTTCACCACAGGAGACATGAACAGTTCCCAAATTGCACAGTTTCAGAAATACTTTCACCCTTGGCCCATAAGCCAATAATCATCCTTTTCCCGTGCATTGTTATTACATTGTAAACTTTGGATTCTGATCATTACAGGTGAACAGTGTCTATATATTGTTTTCTGAGACTTTAAAAACTCCCATTTACACCCCTTTACGGTGATAGTGGTCCTATGCCTTGGACCTCTAATAATCAAATACTGATAGCCCCTCCTAAGCATGCAGATACATGATGGGATCAGGCGGTCCGCACTTGTGCCCGCTCTACTACTCACCTGTCCCCATTGCCGGTCTCTTCCTCCTCTCGCTGCTTCTGACACATCTCCCCTTCTTGCCACTAGGACAGGCACAGTCTGTGATTTAAAGGGCCAGTGCGCACCAATACATCTTTCCGCCAGTCATCTCTGTCCATGGGGCTTTTAGGGACAGTTTTCCTAGCAATCCTTTCCCAGTTGTTGGTGTCGTTCCCTAATGTTGTTCTGGAATATGGCGGATTGTAAAACCGACCGGAAAAAATCCGTGCGGTGCAGTGACACCTTTTTTTCATGCGGTCTGCACAGCACTGTGTACCGTCGGATTTTCAGTGGATTCTAAATACTGAATCTGGCGAAAATCCAACGAGAATACCTTGCCGTGTAGCCATACCCTCAGACTTTGCTTCTCAGTGTAAGTTATGCCAACCCTCCTCAGTGATCAGTGGATCCACCTTCTGTACCTGGTGCCTTCATGACAGTAATCTATTTCCAAAAATAATATATTTATGTATTATAATACTAGATAGAACATTGCTCGATAAATAGGATTAAGTTCAGGAAATCCTCGCATCAAGCCTTTCCCAGAAATGAATAGTTCTGATAAGCTCCTGATTTGGTTACATATAATCAAGATAAATCTCTGCTGCTTTGTAACTTTGTCTCCTTCAGTTTAGAGCACTGGTGTAGTAGAGAGGTGCATGCACCCAGACAACAATGTCAAGGGGTCAGTAAGGCTATGTCTACACAGCACAGGAATACCATCGGATTTTTGTTGGTTTTAGTATTTTAAAAACGCAGAGAATCTGATGGTACTCTGTGCCGCATAGACAGCAATGAAAAATCCCTGCTGTAGTCTATACAGCGTATTTTAACCGTCATGTTTAATATCCGGACTATACAACATGCAAATTCCACCAGAGTTTTGAGGTTTGCCGTCAGTTTCGCATACATCCAATTGTATGGGCTGACAGCAAAAACTAAAACTGACCGCGGGTTTTGCGCAAATAAGTGACAAAAACCGTGGTCCTGCATAGGACAAAATGCCGTCGGCTTTCCGACATTTTTTGTCCTATGCTGTGTGGCCCTAGCCTGAACCGTATTCATGGTGTAAACAAATAAATGACCATAAATATTTAAAGACTACAAGAAGCCCTTGATCACACAGCATAAGACTCGCTATCCACATCACAGCTCAGGAGAATTAAGAGTTTAGAAAGGTTTATTGTGCTTGGCTGAGCACGCCTCTCTGCATTTATTTGCCTTGTTCCTTTCAGTGCTCTATAGTAACCTAACCCAGTCCACAACCACTTACACAAATGGATTGGTGTCTGCTTATTTACACATGGTATTTATTTAAACTACATTTCCTCTGAAAATAGTTTCCATTTCTGTCAATATTATGAATAAAGCTTTGACCTTCATGTATGTTTATCCTCTTTGTCCCCTGCCTATGAATAAATAAAAGTCAGAGTATATCAATATTATCTAAAATAACCAATCATAAGGCTATTAAACGGGTATTCCTATCTCAGACTTTTATTGCATAGCCGCAAGCAATGCCACAAATGTTTGACAGGTATAAAGCCAACCTCTGGTACCAGCACCTATCTTGAAAATGGGAATCCTAATCTCCCCTCCTTGCTTGCACAGAATGGAGAGGTGGCTGCATATGCACAGCTCTTTCCTTTCATTTTATTGGGAATTACAAGTACAAAGGACAGAGAATTGTGGTAGTACCTGTCCCTTTCCAATATCCTGTGCCATAAATGTCTGAAATGGGAATACCTCTTTAGGCACAAACTGTCAGTGCCTTCAATCAAAATTATCACAGGTTTGAACTCTGTTAATGCAGTTGGCTCACTTAAAATACAGATCAATTCTAAATTGCTCAACCACAGTGATTTCTGTGTCAGACAATCCCCCCAACAGCAGATGTAAGGGAACATTATTGTCCAGTATATTGGATTTCAAAATGCCTGATTATTTGTTCTTCCAGGAAACAAACCTGTTTGTACATGAACTGCAAGGATGGGTTTGTACCACACATTAGTGGAGAGCGCCTTCCACATGGCCACAAAAAAATGCTACAAAAAATGCTACAAAAAAAAAACCCCAGACCATAATATGGCTACCATGAGCTTGTGTTCTTCCAGGATTGGTTGCAGGGCATTTGTTCTCTGATGATTCTTGCCTGACACGCCAATGTCCATCTGTTAAATGAAGCAGAAAATGTGACTCTTCAGAGAAGACAACCCTTTTCCAATAAGCAAAGGTCCAATTTCAATACTGCCAATGAAAAGCCTTTATTGTCAATGCAAATTTATTGTTGTTTTAGACACATTTGGTAACCCCCTGGTTAATTTTGGCAGTGAGCTGCTCCACTGTGGCGAATCAATCCACCCATGCACACTACTGTAGCCCACTTTCATCTCTCACATCAATGGCACATGGTGCTCTGCACTTTCCATGTTGCTTATTCACAATGGTGCCATTTGTCAATTCACAATACGCTTTCACCACAGCAACACACAAACTGTCCACAAACTGCACAGTTTCATAAATACAGCCACCCTTGGCCCAAAAGCCAATAATCATCCTTTTTGCAACTCTGATATATCACCACTTTAACTCATGACACAAACAAAAGGTCATACAGTATCTCACAAAAGCAAGTACACCACTCACATTTTGTAAATATTTTACTATATCTTCTCAAATGACAACTCTGAAAATATGACACTTTGATAAAATGTAAAATAGTCAGAATGTTACGGGTATTCCTGTGACTCACACGTTGGGTCACGGGCACACCCATACCCCAGGCTCCCTTACAACAGTCCCTGCGAGTGGTGCAGCGATCCGCATGTCAGGGTGCACTTGTGGCTCTGGTCCCTGCTCTGCATACTCACCTCTCCTCGTTCCCTGTACTGCCTCTGTTGGCACGCTTGTCCCCAGCCTCTAGGGCGTGTGCACCAGCTCTGTATAGTTTAGAGGGCCAGCACGCCGGTAATTGCCGGCCGCTGACCCTACATTACTCAGCACTCCTCAGACCTCCCTGCTAAATCTTTAGTGCCAATAGCCTATTGAGAAAGCGTTTTCGGAGGGTTTTTGCCTTTACTGTGTACCAGACTTCCTTGCCTCCATCCCTTGACTACGATTCTTGCCACCAGCCCTGACCTTCCTGCTTGTTCCTGTCTTCGAGCCTACCCAGCAATTTTGTACTACAGCACACCATAGCTGCCATAGCAGACAAGTCGCGCCAGGGATAGTGACCTGTGGGTCGTCTGCCACAGCAAGTCCTACTGCTTTGCGGTGGGCTCTGATGAAAACCAGAAGCCCCTTAGACTCTGCTCCCTGGTATGGCTTACCACTTGCGGTGGCTCAGTGGATCAACTATTTGCAGTCCTTACAGCAAGATCTGGCCATGGATCCTGCCATGGTACCAGACATCTGAGAAGTCTCCAGGGTGGTGGTCTAGCAATCACAACAAATCGCTCAGCATGTTTCCTAAGCATCTGTGACTTTAGTGGTGCCATCAATTCCAAGCTGCAACTCATGATGTTGTAAAAATTTTATAGGAACCATGAAACCTTCAAGGGTTTCATCACAAAGTGCACCATGCTTGTAGAATTCATGGCAAATCAGTTCCTTACTGAACACTCTAAGGTGGCTTTCGTGGTCAGCCTCCTCTCCCCAGGAAAGCCCTAGCATGGGCCACTCCCCTCTGGGACAGGGATGATCTGGTCATGGCTAATCTTCATGCACTCCTGAATAAGTTCCACAGCATCTTTGAGGAACTTGCATATGCATTCTGCTGAGACCGCACTGCTGAACCGTCAAGGGGACTCTACTGTTGGGGAATACGCCATCCAATAATGCACTTTGGCCTCGGAACTGTCATGGAATGATGCGGCCCGAAGAACCATATTCAAGAATAGCCTTGCCAGCAGAATAAAAGACGTGCTGTCTGGTCAGGACCTTTCGTCTTCTCTGAGTGACCTAATCCACTTGGCCACTCGTATAGACAATCACTTCACTGAGAGACAAGAGGAGCTTCACCAAGAATGCAAATTACCCCATCTTGCTCTGGTGTTTCAAAGGCCTTCACTCCCCCTATGGTGCCTCCTGCCAAAGAGCCCATGCAAGTGGATAGAGCCCACCTGGCTCAGCAAGAATGGTCCTGCTGAAGTGAGCAGAATCTGTGCCTCTATTGTGCCAGTCCACAGCTTTGTCGCATGAACTGACTGCAACGTCCGCAGCTATGGGAAACACTGGGAGAGGCTTCCCTAGGTGTGAAGAATCCCTCTCCACGTCTGAACATGCCGGTGCAAGTTACTACCGCTCCGCGAATCTCGGTTCAAGCCACTACCTTCTTGGATTCTGGATCAGCCGGGAATTTCGTAGCTGCTTCTCTGGTGAATAAGTTTCGCCTCCCGGCGGTTCGCCTAGATTGACCTCTAGTCATCTCCTCCATTAGTGGGGAACTCCTACGTGATTCCATCAGTACCATACTGAACCTGTGTTTCTTGAGGTGGGGGTGCTACACAAGAAGAAGATCATGTTCTATATGCTGGAAGATAGGCAAAGTCACACATTGGGGACAAGATTGCCAGTCTGAACCTGGTGCACTCAACTTCTCCACTGTCGCCTTCCAAGCCTTTGTCAGGTCTGCCTGCTCCATATCAGGATTTCACAGATGTCTCCTCCACGAAGCAGGCTGACACACTTCCACCGCATCATTCTTATGATTGCCCTATAGACCTGCTGCCAGGTATTAGTCCTCCTCGGGCCGGGTCAATGGATTTTCTGTGCCAGAGACTCATTTTGTACTATGTATTTTGAATAAAGGAGGAATTTTTTATGCTGACGTCCAGCGATTTTTTAGAGACTCAGGCCAAGTCAGCCTATATTCAAGAGAACCTCCAGAATAGGTTTTATCTGCAAGTTTTCCTTCATGGAGAAGAAAGACGGTTCACTACGTCCTTGAACCGATACCTGCTGCCACTAATTGCCAAGCTTTTTGACCATCTCCATGGGGACAGAATCTTCTCCAAACTGGACTTGCGGGGGGCTTGTAATCTTGTTCGAATCTGTGAAAGTGACGAGTGGAAGACAGCTTTCAATACCCGGGATGGGCATTTTGAGTATCTGGTAACGCCCTTTGGTCTGTACAATGCCCCGGCAGTCTTCCAAGAGTTTGTAAACAAAGTTTTCAGAACCTCTTAATTTTCTTTTCATCATGTACGGGATACATTCATCTTTTTGTCCAACTCAGAATCCCATCATACTTATGTGCACCAGGCCGTAAGTCGTCTAAGAAGTAATTTTCTCTATACCAAGCTGGAGAAGTGCATTTTCCACCATACCGCCACCCCCTTTTCCTTCGGTACATCTTTCAGACAGAGGACGCAAAGGACAATGCAAGTTTTAACCCCTTTTTACACGGTTGACCTGGGGCCCCCGGGGGGCAAACAACCTTCTGGGTTTTGCCAACTACTACTGTCAATTCATCCTACATGTCTCTATTGTGGTGGCTCCAATTGTGGCGCTTACCAGGAACAATGATAATCCCAAACTTTGTCTACCAGTGGCAGAAGAAGCATTATCCCCTTTGAAATCTGTGTCTGCCTCAACACCCGTCTTGTCTCGACCTACACCTAAAAAAACCCTTTTTCATAGAGGTCTATGCCTCTTTTGTGGGAGCTGGAGTGGTCCTTATGCAGAAAGGTCCAAAAGCATCACTTGTGGTTTCTTCTCCAAAACCTTTTCCTCCCTTTTGAAAGGTGGAGGAGAGACATCCCGGATCTAGAGGAAACATCAGTGATGAACTGAAACCTCATGGAGGGATACTGTCCCTCAGTGCTCGGGACCAACTGATCCAAGCTAAATGGCTCCAAGAGATATATCTGGACACCCAGTTTCGTCTCAAAACAAATGCATAAGTTACCTTTTTGACGACTTGTACTAGATTTCATCAGGGATGGGAACCCTTTTACATATGGTGTTGGTAAGACCTAGGAGATTCAGGGCTTTTGGTTCTAACTGTTCATGAGTTCCTAAACTCGCAGACTGGGTCTTCCCAATGTCTTACCCCAGGCAATAGTCTGTTAGGGTTGGTTGAAGATATAGGTTCCAAGTAAGCAGGAGCGAGTTCCTTGTATCGGCTCCTCCTCTTATATGCCTAGAAATCAATTTTTGCTGAACTGAATGCCCCCGAAACGTCCTTCATTATCTCATTGGTTCCAATTGGTAATGGGGATATTGCCGATGTACAAGTGCTCACATTTGCCTCCCGGGGGGTGTGCCGCGAGGTTTCAACTCATATTGGGTAATTTGGATTCGCTCTTTCCACGTAATAAGCTGCTGGTGGCTGAGTACCGAAGCTAAAGTTGAATGTGTGTATGTGTGGTTGTTTGCCCTTGTTTTCTCTTTGTTTCCAGAGGAGTCACGTGGTCCGCATCTTATTTTTTTATTTCAACATGGAGTTTCATAAGAAGAGTTATTAAACATTTCCATGCAGCTGTTAATGTTTTATATTGCCCTGTCGCTTGTCTTATGCTCAGTAATGGCTATTGATACATACTCCTGATCTGCTCTAATTGGCTCTATTACAGGTTGGACTTTGTACTTATCATCCTACTTTATTTGTGAAGCATTGTATATGTGGCTATGTGACTCAATGTTAATGTTGTGGTTTTTGATGTCATATATTAACCCTTGTTTTACTGAAATGGGCCAAAAGTAAACACTTGGTAAAAACAAAAGAAAAAAAAAAAAAAAACCTTTTCCTCCGTTAGGAAATATAGCTCTATCGGAGAACAAGAACTACTGATCATAACATTGGTCTTGGAGTGGCGTCACCTCCCTTTATGGTCATGTCCCCCATTCATTATACAGTTTGAAACAGAAGGTTTACATACACTATATAAAAAGACACAATTTTCAGTTTTTTTCTGGTCACAATCAGACATGAAATCAATAATAAGCCTAAACCGTTTTTTAGGTCAATTAGGAATTACCTAATTTTTTATAATTTTTAAGAATTTTTATATACTTGTTTTGCAAAGTCAAAAGTTTACATACACTAGGATAAGTATGTCTTTAAATAATTTGGGACAGCCTCATTGGGGGTTTTTGCCTTCCTCTGGATCAACACCTTAGCACAACAGGCTGAACTGGATGGATCCCACATGTTTTTTTTTAGCCTTACAGAACTATGTCTTTGGAAGCTTCTGATAGGTTTTTGGCACAATCTGAGTTTATTAGAGACACACCTGTGGAATTTTTTTTAACGTGCACACCAGAAACACACTGCTTCTGTTGTAACATCATGTGAAAGTCTAAAGAAATCAACAAGATATCAGGTAGAGAATTGCGGACTTCACAATCCTGGTTCATCATTGGGTGTCAATTTCCAGATACCTGAAGTGTCTCATTCATCTGTACAAACAATTATATGCAAGCACAAACAAGTGGGAATCGTCCAGCCATCGACTACCGTTCAGGAAGGAGACAATGTGTCTCTGTCTCAGAGATGAACATGCATTATGGTTCAACATGTCCATCATGAACCAAAAGGAAGAAGCCATTACTCAAAAGAGAAACATATAAAAGCCAGATTAATGTTGCAAATGCACACTAGGAGCAAAGGCCATGCATTTTTGGTAACAAGTCCTGTGGTCTACGAAACTAAAATTTAACTGTTGGCCATATTGACCATCGTTAACATTGGAGAAAAAGGGAGACTGAACTGGAAGCCTAAGAACAACAATCCCAACGGTGAAACAATGGGGTGGCAGCATCATGGTGGGAAGGTTGATTTTGCTGCAGGAGAGACTAATTACACTTTCACAAAAATAGATGGCATAATCATGAGGAAAAGAAGATTATTTGGCAATACTGAAGCAACATCCTCAGACATCAGCAAGGTCCTTAAAGCTTGGGTGGAAAAATGGGTCTTTCAAATGACAATGACCTGAAGCAAACTGTCAAACTGGTAACGAAAGTGGGTAAATGGATAACCAAGCCAATGTTTTATTGGAGTGGGCTATCACAAAGCCCTGATATCAAATCCTATTGAAGGCAATGCGAGCAAGGCGACCTACAAACATGCCTCATTTACACACCATGTTCTGTCAGGAGAATGGCCAAAAATTTTCTACCAACTATTGTGAGAGCTTGTGGAAGGAAATCCAAAATGTTTTGACAACAAGTTTATACAGTTTTTAAGGCAATGCCTATCAAATACTAATGAATATGTATGTAAACTTTTGATTTTGCCGAAAGTAATAAAAATGAATTAAAAAATTCTCTCCCACACATTATTCTGGTATTTGGTAAATATAAATAATTTTGGTAACCTTAATTGACCCAAAACATGCATATATGTATTTTTATATAGTATATGTAAACTTTTGGTTTCAACTGTATATACCGACCACAAGAATCTATTGTACCTCCAGACGGCTCAGCATCTTAATCCACGACAAGCAAGGTGGTCCCTCTTCTTTTCCTGGTTTAATTTCTTGATTCACTTCCGACCTGCAGAGAAGAACATCAACGACGATACCATCTCCCATGCTTCTGATGTTATCAGTCAGGAAGCAGCTCCATGGCACATCGTTCCTCCCGAACACTTGTTTTCCACAGCTTCCATAGATCTTCAAAGTGTTCCCCCAGGGAAAACTTATGTGCGCCCTATTCTCAAGAAGAGACTTCTGAAGTGGGAATATTGTTCTCTGGTGGCTGGGCATCCTGGAGCACAAAAATCTTGTCACTCATTCCTTGTTATTACTCTTGGCCAGCTCTTGTTAAAGATATCACAAACTTTGTGGAATCTGGTTCCACCTGTGCCCACAACAAGATGCCTCATCTCAAGCTGGCAGGCCTGCTGCAACCCTTGCATACTCTGGATAGTCCTTGGACTCACATTGCAATGGTGATTTTCACACCGATTTTTTTTTTTTTTTTCACCCTTCTCCAGTAATACTGTTGTTTGTCAGATTTCATACTATTGCTTGGTTTGCCTTCAGCTCACCTCGCCAAGCTCTTCTTCTGGCACAGCTTCCATTTGCAGGTCTTGGGTAATTACGAGCAGCACTTTGTGTCGGCACGTCAACATGACTGGTCCAGTCTATGTCATGGGCCGAATTCTCCTACAAGCATCGGGACACGGATTTAGCCGGCGCCTCCCTGTTTTATGTAGTATATGGACAAAACCCTTATCCTCTGCTTCTGTTGCCAAAATCTTCTGATGTCCCTGCTGTGGATAGTCTAGTCCAAGATTTAGCATCCATTGGAGTGAGACACACCAGTCCTTCCAACAGGCTTCTGCAAGTATGAAGTCCTAAGCAGATAAAAAGAGACGACCTAGCCTTGACCTTCGCTCCAGGAGACAAGGTGTGGTTGTCAGCCTAATACTTACAGCTTAAGATTCCCAAGCTGGGTCCTCAGTTCCTTGGGTCTTCTGAGGCACCAAACAAATTAACCCTGTTGCCTATAAGCTTCATCTACCTCCCACAATGCGCTTCCCGAACTACTTCCACATCTCCCTTCTGAAGCCTGTAATCCTTAATCACTTTCCACAAAGAGTCGTCTCTCTGGCTCCCAAAGCAGATACTGATAATGTCTATGCAATAAAAGAGATCCTGGCTATGAAGACGATTAGGGGAGACGACAGTTTCTTGTTGACTGGAAGGGGTTCAGGCTGGAAGAAAGGTCCTGGGAGTCAGAAGGCAATATCCTGGAGCGGAAACTACTGCAAAAGTTCCTTCAGGTAAGAAAAGGGGGAGGCCAAAACTGGTTTACGGTGTACTTCCACAACCCACAGCCAAGGTCGCAGGCACACACATACCTCCAAATCCCTAAAAACAATCCTTGTGAGTGGCACCGCGATATGCATGTCAGTACGTGGGCTCTCTCGGGTTCTGGTCCCTGTTCTGTATACTCACCTCTCCTCACTCCCTGCACTCTGGCCAGCGTGTTTGTCCCCGCTTCCTAGGCCGCAGGCTTGCCAGCTCTGTAAGGTTTAAAGTGCCAGCGTGCTGGTAATTGCCGGGCACTGACCCTATATTACCCAGCACTCCCCAGATCTCCTTGCTGGATCTTTAGTGCCATTAGCCTATTGAGAAAGCGCTTTCTGAGTGTTCTTGCCTTTACTGTGTACCAGAATTCCTTGCCTCCGTCCCTTAACTACTTTTCTTGCTGCCAGCCCTGGCCTTCCTGCCTATTCCCATCTACGAGCCTTCTTAGCAATTTTTAACTGCAGTACACCTTGGCACCAGGGGCAGCAACCCGGGGGGTCGCTTGCTACAGCAAGCCCATCCGGTCTTGTGGCATACTCTGGTAAAAAACCTGCGGTACCTCAGACTCTGCTCCCTGGTGCAGCTTACACCACTGCTTGCGGTGGCTCAGTGGATCCACTACTTGCGATCCTTACACAGTGTATAGCTTATATAACAGTGTAAATGTGGTGTGCCCTCAATATAACTCAACACACAGCATCAATGTCTAAGCCACTGGCAACAAGGTGCAATGTTGAACTTCCAGTGACCAGTAGGGGTGAATATGAGGGCGATAACACCAAATTTAACACACTTGCTCACTTTGTAACACTAATAAGTCACATGAAAGAGTGGAGGGAAAATGGCAAATTAGGCACAATTTGTCCATTTTCAGTTATGTGTGTGCTGACTTTTGTTGCCAGCTATTTAGACATTGATATGTGTTGAGTTATTTTGAGACATCTCCAAAATTTACACTATTACGGTAGGTATGTTTCACAATGTGCAGTGTTGGATCAGTGTTTTTGCATACGTTTTAATAGATAGCTGTTTGGCTCCAGTATTCGGACCACCTAAACAGACCCAAGCACCCATCTAATAATGTGCAGTGTTTTTTACAATGCTTTCACTGTGAAACACGCATCGGCGAACATTCTTTTCTAAGGTGCCGGTTCGACACGCTTATTCAAGCCATAATTGGCGGATGGATACCCGCCGCTATAACGGCTTAAATAGAGGGGCGGGGGCGCTGTCCGCCGCCACATAGACTTTTCATTATCCACGGCGCGTATTCCGCCGGGATAATGAACATGTCAATTTCTCCCCGCCCGGCGGATTCGCCGACCAAGCATGAGAGACAGAATCCACAGTTCTCTATGAGAACTGTAGATTACCATAATGGCTGGGACGGATTCCGCGCAATACGGCTGCAATCTGTGCCCAAAATAAGCCATGTGAACGGCCCTTAATGCATCTTTCAGATCCGTGTTGGAAACGTGTTTGATGAGTTTTGGATCCGAGTGACTTTTGGATGCAATTTTCGATCCAAAAATCTGTGTGAACATACCCTTATACAAGCTGTACACTGACTACTTTACATTGCATCAATGTATCATATCTTCAACGTTGTCCCATGAAAACATAAATACAACATTTAGGCCGTGTTCACACGGCTTATTTCGCCGCGGATTGGAGCCGTACTCCGTGCCGGATTTGCGCTGGAGCAGGTACGGCGCCAATACCGTCGGAGTAATTACGGTAAATCCCTGTTCACATAGAGATTCGCGAGCGGGGATAATAACATGCACATTATCCAGGCGCAATATGCGCCGTGGATAATGGCAAGTCTATGGGGCCGGCGGGCCGCGCCCCCGCACCCGCCCCTTATTCAACGCCGGAATTGCGAGCGCAATCCGGCTCGCAATTCCGGCGTGAATAAGCCGTGTGAACGGGGCCTTACACTAAACATATGCCAAACATGCATTGTTTTCAGCAGACATATTTTTATGACGGATACAAACGTATAGGTTTCAACTCAGACACATATACTAGGATACGTTTTCCAGTGACATACACTATAAAAAAAATCCTACTATAATATATACATTTTTTGAATTTTAACCTATATTGGAAGGTAAATGTAAAAATGGACACTATGTCAATGTGCGTTGCACATGTATGTCCACCTTCATCAGTCAATGACCATGTTAACGCATACGTTTTTACTTGCTTCAGAATGGATCCGTCATTCGTTCAAAAGAACTCAGTGTGCACTGAGTCACCCCTTTATCTTGGTGGACGAGCAACATACAGATGGAAAAAACCCGCCGAATTGTGTCCGATTTATAACACTTTCCATCAAATATGCTTTTAATTTTAACAGATGGAAGATGCAGTGCACTGCGCTTTTGCAAACTGAACAGAAAAGTATGTTGCAGTAAATGTTTCTTATATGTGTATCTCAATGAAAAAAACGTATCTTAGTGTATGTGCCCATGTTGTAAATGTATAAATTTTTATTCGTCATAAAAATATAACTAAACCAACCCAATTAAGGGTATGTTCACACAGGGGAATTTCGCACATTTAGTGTTGTATTTGCGCTCTAATACAGGCGAGATGCGCGCCGAAATTATGGTAATCCACAGTTCTCATAGAGAACTATGGATTACGCCTCCTCTCACTGCTTGTACAATATGATCGTATTATACGCGCGGGTAGATAAGTGACATGTCAATTACCTGTGGAGAATACGAGCCGCGAGTAATGACAATGGGAATATCAGCGCGACTCCCGAACACCCGGTGTAATTGCGGGGCGTACTGTACACCCTGCAATTACGCCGTGTAAACATAGCCTAAATTGCAAGGAAAAATGGGTGACACCCAATAGAAAAAATAATTTAAAAGTAAAGAAAACAGACGTCAAACGTTTGCTCAAAACAGCGTGCATTTGTCATATGTTTAGCATATACGTTATAACGTACACATCTTGATGTATGGTCAAACGTAATGTGCACTAAGTCTAGGCATATTAGTTAAAAGCAAGCCAGACACATGGTGTGTACCTAGCTTAATACAGAAGATTTCCAAAGCTGCTTGCTCCAGAGATCTGCTTAATTTTATTGCCTTGATTAGATGATGAGACGTAAAAGATGCAATAAATAATAATAGCTAGGAAAGAGACATCAATGAAATGCACTAAGCCTTATTACAGGGAGCTGCCTGAGCTCATTCCTGGGAGAGCTGCCATGTGGAGTGGGATCCAGGCCAGGATTTCTCGGACTCTTCGGCAGGGATTAGACTACAGCAGTGAGTAATAGGAGTCCAGGCCGCACTTTGTCGGTGACTGGAGCACAGGACTGGTGGCCCCGGTTTCTCTGGCATCTGCTTGAGCTGGGAGAGGAGTGTTCAAATCTCAGAGAGGGAAGTGTACGAGTCAGAGTGACACCGCCGGGACTCTGCTCGGGACTGGAATATGGTGAGTCCCAAGAGTTTTTCCCCTAGAATGTGCTCAGCAGGTGGAGATTGATCGCATTCCATCGTTCAGGGGTGGGTGCAAATCGCATTGGAAGTTCCACATCTAAGGGTTATGTTCTCCTTCATGTGGAGCCCGCTCTCTGTTCTGGCAATGCACTGGTTACTCACAATGCTGAAGATCTATATTCCCCCCTTCCCATAGGGGATCATAATGGAATCTTAGTGGGACGGGGGAGATTGAGATTTCTTTCTTGCATTTGTGGTTTTAATACACTAGAATGGGGTCACTGAGATTTTTAGTATTCTGTGACCAACACTGTGAGTGCTTATCTCTATAGGTGTCATATACTGATGTGACCAAATAAACCATTAGAAAATCCTGATGGGGTTTTATGTGTTTGTATTGATTGTGGTTTATAATGGTTTATTGATCACTAATCTATATGTGTTTGACAAGGTGATAACTCAATGTGAGATACTGGATGTGCTGGTGCTGCTTCTGCATTAGGAATCTGCAGGTTATAGGAATACAGCTCATTTTAATCTGTGGTATTATGATAAAACTTCTATCAGGCTATGCTCTAGTTATACTTGATCCTGCAACATCAAGCCATGCTGCTAAAATACGTTTGTGGTTTATCTGTGATTTGTTGCGTGACCATTTTAGATTGGAAATAGGCTTTGCAATACCTGTTAGAGGCTAAACAAATCACAGATCTGTCCCGAGTAAATTGCAGCCACAACTCACATTGATGTCCACTATGGCAGAGTTCCATCGGGTTTGGATTTTCGGTGCTGTAGTGCTACAGCATTCAGAATTTTGACATGCACTATTGTAGTATGACTTCAGAACCCATAGATCGTGCAATGTAGCTGTAACCTAAGTTATAGGACTGCTTACAGCCGCGCCAGTCATTTAGGATGAAGCAGGTAACTGGGTTTTCCTATTTGGTGCTTGTACTATATGTGCCTTCTTGATAATACTGTGGAAATAGAGTACAAGTGACTCTTATCAATTTCTAACTGGGGCCCACCAGTAAGGCTGATTCTTGGGGTCCACACTACAGCTACAATGCATGACTTTTGCACTCTGCCTCCTGCTCTTAACCTCTCTTTCTTTTGTGCCTTTCTCACTGAAAAGCAGTTTAGGGGCCTTCCAGTCCCAGGTTCCCTTGCTCCTCCGTAGACCAGTCCAAGCCTGATTTGTATATGCTTTTCTTTGACTATCCAGTAATACATAATATGTGACAAATGTAAATTCCAATTGATGTCAGAATTACTGGTTAGAGTGGGTTCAAGCATTGGAGTTGAAAAATGCAACTAACACATCCTGCTTCTTCATGCATGTTTGATGCAGATAAGAAATGCAGCAAAAGCGCAGTGTGTAACCCTAGCCTCAGTTTGCCTTGTATCTTATGCATAATTTCACATCTGCTCAGATGACCCAAGATTTTTTCTGTTTTACCTCTTGGCGAGCTGTTATTCATGGCTACAGGGCTGCCATCAGTAATTTCAGGGCCCCATACAGCCAAAGAATTTTGGCTATTACCAGTTCCCCTTTTTTTTTTTTATTTGGTCAGGGCCCCTGATAGGAGTACTGCCAATACTTTCCTAATGGTTCCACGGCATGGCCATGTCTAATTATTCTATTATAACCAATACTCCAAGTACTCTTACATAGCACTGCATACTTATGGAACAGGAGCTAGCAACATTTCTGGCATCAATTGGATTTACAGAATAAAGTGAAACTCCAATTTGGAACCAATATAAGGAGACCATATAAATAGCAATTTCCAGGTGTAGTGTTAGTATGGTACATGCAGCCTTGGCAGGAGCGATACAAAGCTTCAGAAGAATATATGTGCCATTTTCAGTAGCCTATATTTTCTCAGAACATTACTTTAAAGAGGCTTTTGTGATGCCAGGCACCTGTACCACACTAGAGGAGTAAGAGTTTATTATGTTGTTAGTGTCACATAACACTTTACTAGGGGACTGCTATGTATACAGTCCTCTTTTTAATATTTTGTGTCCTCACTAGTTTGTGTACCGTAAAATGTACCTACTGGGCTATAAAAGTGGCAGAAAACTTGCTATTTCGAGTGGTAAAGATGGCAAAGAGGTGCAATTTACTTTTGGCGTTGAAGGCCTATAAAATTGTAATTGAAAATCCTGAGGTATGCCTATTAGTATAGTAAATGTGAGTGGAGTGTGTTACAAGATGTGATTTGCAGCTGGTGTGGTAAACTGGGATGAGCTGGAAAACACAACAGGCACACCTATGCAATGTGACAGGAGTAACACAAATTGATGTTTGCAACAGGAATCCCTTTAACCCTATTACTGCCTGGGCCACATACACCTCAATCCAATAGTAATGCAAACAGGTTTTTTTTTATTGAAACAACAATAACAACTTATTTAGTTTATGAAAGCAACATAAGTCATAATGGTAAATAGCCTTGTGCTTCACATTCAGTTGAATGATACACTTCCTTGTTCCTGCCTGGAGAAAGGATGGCAATTGGTCCCTCCATTCCATTCCTCTTTCTTCCTTCCCCCCCCCCCCATGCAATGACCAGCAAAAATCAGGTTAGGCAGAACCATCTCAGCCCAATTCCGATGCACAACACATGTAGTAAATAATAAGAATTTTATTTATATATATATATATATATTTATTATACACACAGTGGGGGGGGGGGGGGAATATTCTCCCACTTAAAAAGATGAGCGAGGCCTGAAATTGACATCATAGGTAGACCACAACTATGAGGGACAAAATGAGAAAACAATTCCAGAAAATCACATTGTCTGATTTGGAAAGAATTTATTGGCAAATTATGGTGGAAAATAAGTATTTGGTCAATAACAAAAGTTCATCTCAATACTTTGTTATATATCCATTGTTGGCAATCACAGAGTTCAAACGTTTTCTACAAGTCTTCACAAGGTTGGCACACACTGTTGCTGGTATGTTGGCCCATTCCTCCATGCAGATCTCCTCTAGAGTAGTGATATTTCGCTGGGCGACACACTTTCAACTCCCTCCAAAGGTTGATATCTGGAGACTGGCTAGGCCACTCCAGGACCTTATGAAGCCATGTTTCATCTCCACTGCCCTTGCTGGTGGAAGGAGGTTTGCACTCAAAATCTCACCATACATGGCCCCATTCATTCTTTCATGTACACGGGTCAGTCGTCCTGGTCCCTTTGCAGAGAAACGGCCCCAAAGCATAATGTTCCCTCCCCCTATGCTTCACAGTAGGTATGGTGTTCTTAGAATGCAACTCAGCATTCTCTCTCCTCCAAACACGACGAGTTGTGTTTCTATCAAACAGTTCTGCTTTGGTTTCATCTGGCCATATGACATTCTCCCAATATTCTTCTGGATCATCCAAATGCTCTCTAGCAAACTTCAGATGGGCCGGACATGTACTGGCATAAACAGGGGGACACGTCTGGCACTGCAGGATCTGAGTCCCTGGCAGCGTAGTGTGGTAGCCTTTGTTGCATTGGTTACAGCTCTCTGCAGGTAATTCACTAGGTCCCCCGTGTGGTTCTGGGATTTGTGCTCACCGTTCTCATGATCATTTGGACCCCATGGGGTGAGATCTTGCGTGGAGCCCCAGATGGAGGGAGATTATCAGTGGTCTTGTACGTGTTCCGTTTTCTAATTATTGCTCCCCCAGTTGATTTATTCACACCAAGCTGCTTGCCTATTGCAGATTCAGTCTTCCCAGCCTGGTGCAGGGCTACAATTTTGTTTCTGGTGTCCTTTGACAGCTCTTTGGTCTTCACCATAGTGGAGTTTGGACTGTGACTGTTTGAGGTTGTGGACAGGTGTCTTTTATACTGATAAGTTCAAACAGGAGCCATTACTACAGGTAATGAGTGGAGGACAGAGGAGTCTCTTAAAGAAGAAGTTCCAGGTCTGTGAAAGTCAGAAATCTTGCTTGTTTGTAGGTGACAAAATACTTATTTTCCACCATAATTTGCAAATAAATTCTTTCCAAATCAGACAATGTGATTTTTCTGGATTTGTTTTCTCATTCTGTCTCTCATAGTTGAGGTCTACCTATGATGTCAATTACAGGCCTCTCATCTTTTTAAGTGGGAGAACTTGCACAATTGGTGGCTGACTAAATACTTTTTTTTCCTCACTATGGAGTTTATTATATATATATATATATATATATATATATATATATATATATATATATATTCTAGTAAAATGTTAGATTTGGGGTGTTTGTTTTTTTTTTTGTTTTGTTTTTTGGGGTATGTGTTTTTAGGGAAAGTTGAGTGATAACTGATATGACTCTGTTTTAGCTTGCACCCAAGCAATCACCCAGTTTTTCTAATCTTCCTAAATGTTGCTGTAGATAGATTTAGGCTCTCTCTACACAGCACAGCCTGTAAGCCCAGCGCTGTGTTGGTCGCAATGAAAAATCTATGCTGTGGTCCACACAGAACAGTTTTTCCGGTCAGTTTACAAATCTTCTGGATTTCGGAGGATTTTCTGTTTACCTTTCTTTCACTTCCAAATGGGGATATCACCACTGCACTGATTGGCTTCAGTGGTCACATGCCTCTGCTTACATCACTGTTCGGAACTGTTCACTTCCGAATGGTGATAAAAGGGAAGTGGGTTGTGACTGCTGAAACCAGTGGGCACCCGCAGTTTACTAGGTGTGTTCCCAAACTAATAAATATTTTAGTCCATCGGTATATGATTAAAAATTAAAGAGAAAACTTCCCTTGTAAACCCTCTCGTTCCAGCGCCACGACCAGTAATCCCGGCCGATGACGTCACTCTTCAGACTTCTTGATAGACCAGAGCGGTCTATTGCTGTGTAGCATATGTGACCACTCCGTCTGTGAGGGTCAGTGTAGACTGAACGGTGACGTCATATCCTGGTGATCTCAGGATAGCTCTGGTGATAGAACGAGAGGGTAAACAAGGTAACTTTTTTTTTTTTTCCTTTAAAATCACCCCCTCTCCCAACGGACTGAAACATTTATTAGTTGAAGAACACCGCATTGATTTTTATTTGAAGAAACCAACTCCTGTAAAGCTTCCTACCTATTTGCCGTATAACTTGGTGGATTTGCCACTCTGGGGTCTGAGAAAGCTGACTGATGTGTGAAAACTGTATTGGTTTCCACAAAATTTGTGAAATAGCTACACAGGAATTTAAATCCCTCCATATCCTAATTTTCTGAAATGCTCTTTTATGAGTTTTGCATTTATGAGCATTGATTCATTAAAGTGGAAAATAAGAGTAATGTCATTTTGCCTCCTTATGAGTGCTTGCTGCTTTTTTAAAACAATAGTAAAATTAATAGATTTTTCTTTTTTTGCTGCTTGTACCCTAAGACTGTAATTGTTGCTTGTTCAATCTTCACCTACAACCCATTCATTATTGTTTAGCAGCAGCTAATGGGTGCATTCCTATTGTGTTCAGAATATGCTCAAGTAATTTCCGCCTACCTACATGTGAGAAGTTCACTACACCCTATAGGCATGTCTGAACTACCAGCGTGCATGCAGATTTTCTGACATTACCTACTATGTTTTTATTGTGAGGTTATGACTTAACTGGCAGGTGAAAAATTCCTATAGTCTGCTTTATACAATGCTACAAATCTATAGATATTAATGTAGGCGCAAAAGACCAATGTGTCGACTTGGCAAACTATACAGCCAAAAATGGTTGTTAAATGCTCCAAAATGATTGGTAACTACAATACTAGTTGTTTACCTTTTGACCAGGGCTGCCATAAGTAATTTCAGGACACCATACAACCAATTACTGGGCCCTATCTTGCACCATATCAGTGAACCTCTCAAACAAATTTGCTAAGGTGTCCTGACAGGAGTACTTCCAATACTTTCCTGATGGCACCCCTGCCTTTGACCCTACAATGCACCTGTCATATGTTACAGAATTAATTGCGAGGGTCAAAATGATGCAAGTCTTTCATAAATATGGAGTCGCAGAGTAGAATTTGAATGCACTTGCTCAAAAAGTATATGATTCTGATGTATTTGGGAACTGCCATACGGCAAGAAGTAATTTCAAAATGTATAATTGGAAGTAAAACTGATGCAGAAATAGGACTGAATAAAAATAATTGAAAAAAACATTTTGGTGTTGGAGAACGTAATAACCATTCATTTCTACAAACTTCACCATTTTTCTTTACCACTACACGGGATAAATATACTCTCTACATTTGTCTTCCTTACCACTGGTATATGCTATTGTGTTGCCTTACATGTACTTCATTGAAAGCAGTACAGACCCTTCTGTAGCCCTGTTAACAGTATATGGCCCTTTAGCTCAGTGTTCTTTAAAGGGGTCGTATCACCAGGCTGTTTTACAGAGCCACAGCTAGTTTCAGACTCGCACTTCCTAGTCAGGCTGTTGGTGGGTCTACAGCAGTGATTGGCATATCATCTCTGATATTTCTAGCTGAGCCTGATAATGACATGATTGCTTGAGGATTGTAAACAGCAGTGCACAAGGCTATAGACAGCAGTGCACAAGGCTATAGAGCTCTAAAGTGTTAAAGCTTGTTAGTAAGTAATGTAAACAAGCTCCTGTCCTTCAAGATAAGGTACACAACAGGGAGTGACATCAGCAGCCCAAGCGCTATGAGAGTAGAGAAGTGAGTGCAGAACTAGGGAAGCTTGTTTGCAAAAGCAGGAATTAAGACTTGCTCCTACCACTGAAGAAAAGCAAAATAACAACAGCAATGTATTTGGTAATAGTCTTTCTGTGCATTTTATGTAACTCCAGTCATTTAGGCCCCCCACCATGTTATGTTTTCAGGAATTCCTTAGTATTTCACAGGGGAAATAATTGTCAGTGAATTCTATGGGGTATCCCAAAAACATAACCTATGCAAAAAAAGGAAAAAAGAGGGGGCGCACAATAGTGTTATACTGTTATAACAAATTTAGGTATTGAATACAATTGGATTTTCACCTTGGGGTGTTGCGCTTATAATATAGAGGCACAACACTCATATGGGCTTGCGGGACAATTTATATACCGTAGCCCTTAGTACGGCAGCCGCAGGTCACTGATGCCCCTCCGATGTCCGGTGGGAGAAAGACGCCAATGAAAAAGAAAAAAATGGACCCGGCGCACGTGCAGGATAAAAAGCCCGAGATAGAGCTTTTACATTAAAAATAGATTTTTCTTAAAATGCAGATTTTGACTTGCTCACAAAATAAAAACAAAAAACATACAGATTATTTTAACTTCGCAGTTTCTGACGAGAGAGCCCTCGCTTAGTCAGAAGTATTTGGGAAAAAATTATACCTGACGTTGTGCCTGGAAGACTGAAGTTAAAGGGGTTGTCTCATTACATTGATTCATCTTACCGCAGTCCTGTTTTCTTGGTTTCACTTTGAATTCAGGGGCGTGCTTACTGGCTTCTACTAGACTGCAGTAGAAGCCAGGTCTGTAGCTACCAGCACTGGCAGCCTATCAGGAGAAATCAAACAGGTCTGTAGCTATGGCGACCACAGGAGCGGATGCAGCCCATACAAGATGGGATATCTCAGAATATGTAGGACACTGTTAATGGACACATATTGCAAAGTGACTTGTTTTTGCAAAATTTTTAAAGGGGATTGTGGCCAATTTTTTTTTTTTTTTTTTTTTTACTTCTAAAATCAAGCCCCTGATCCATATTCTTTTCCTCTTAGCCGTTTTTATTTCCTGATTGTAGATTTCTCAATTCGGCCGTCTATATATGATTGTGGGGAAGACATTCTTGCTTGCACTGCTTTAACAGCAGTCAGAGATACTTTACAGAAGCTTCATGCACATAGGATTCTTAAGACAGATTCTGTCCCGTAGACTTGTATAGGAGAGTTTTCACTGTGAAGGGAGAGGAGAGGGGGAGCTGTGATATCTCCTCTTATGACTGGTGGATCTGTGTTATCTGTACACAATGGTGTCTCCTTTCAGCTTGACCCTGCTTTACTGATAATGAGCACACTGCTGAAAAACTCTCTAAACAGAACAGGAAGTGTCAGACGATTATTAGGCTTAGTGGCCAAAGTGAAAACTGCAGGACTTAAGAATTATTAAAAAAATATTGAAAGTGATATGGAAAATTTAAAAAAAAAATAAACAAAAATTCCTAAAAAATGTGTTTAACATAAAAATGTGAGTTAAACAATAAGTCATTTTTTATGACACATTCCCTTTAACATAAAATGTGATCCTTGTAGTGAGACCACCCCTTTAAGGAGCACTGCTTTAGCTCATTGATTTGAGCCATGCAGGGCAATTCAGTAGACTCAACATAGTTAGGGTATCCAGTGAAAAAAGTCCTTTTAGGGCCACCAAATATACTTGGCCACTCTGTTATTGGCTGAAGAAGAAAATACATCATATTAAAGTATGTATTTGTCGACGTTCTAGTAAAAAGGATAGCTCCAAAATGTAAGGAAACACAAAAGGTATACAGCAGACCTTCTGTTATTGGGTTTGTGAGGCTGTGATGAGACTGATTAACTTTCCCATGGTTTGCAGTCATAGTAAGGGTGTCACTCTTAGGTGTAGCTCATTACTAGTCCAGCCTGACTTGTCTGAAAATTTAGTAATCCTTGTTCCTTCTGCTTGGTTATTTATAGAGCCGGCTGGATTATTGAAGCCCCAGCCCTAGCTTCCACTCTGCACAGCTGCTCATGTCGAGGTCACTACATGAATAGTTTCTGTTGGAGATCAACCAGTTTTGCCTGCAGGTGGCTTTGTCTTCTAGTTCTCGTTGTTTATATTACTCAAGGAATACTTTGCTGCATAGTTGTTTGGCTTTTGTATACTGCTTTGATTCCGAGAAATCGTCATATAATGCCCCATATTATTATATATCAATCACCAAGGTTTCCTCTTCGAAATAAAAGCATTTTTTCTGACACCACATACCAGGAAATTTTGTAAATCTGATCATTTGTTTACCTTTGTGCCTAACAAGCAAGGTAGTATTGAGGAACTGCAGTTGATTGATTCCTCTGACTTCTGGAAATCCACATTTAGGCCAGGCGAGGTCAGTGGAGTGTCAAGTTATTATTTAAACTAAGTCAACCTAATCCTTTTTACTGGAAAGTTTAACTAGTTATCTATTTCTATTAGTTTTAATTTGGAACAAGATAGGTTCTAGGAAATACTTGACGTAGTGTTTTTACGCTAGGGTCCACAATCTTGTGTCCTGTTTTTCATAATCCACCGCAAATGCAGCAGCACAGAGAAACATATAGCTGCAAATAGGATGTCTGACTGTTAGATATGAGAAGGGAAAAACTTCTCCTTGAGGAGAGGGACCAATAAATTGGTCGGTGTAAGGGTTTACTTGCCATTCAGACCTCACTGACTGTTTTGCATAAAGCAAAGGCTTATGGGAAAAGAGCTGAGGAGCTCCACAGCGCACTCTATTGGATGTAGTTATCCTCAGTTCACATGTAGCTCGCGGAGCCTAGCAATGTGAAAGGGATCTGAGCCAAACCAGTTGAGTTCAACTACAGACAGCTGTTTCGGGGTATTTCTACACTGCACTGACGAAGGGCAACTACCCCGAAACAGCTGTCTGTAGTTGAACTCAACTGCTTTGGCTCAAATCCCTTTCATATTGCTAGGCTCCTGCGAGCTACATGTGAACTGAGGATAACTACATCCAATAGAGTGCGCTGTGGAGCTCCTCAGCTCTTTTCCCATAAGCCTTTGCTTTATGTTGAGTATGAGAATCACAGAGCCAATTTTTGTATATCTAGATGGATTGGAAGCCATTGTAAAATAAATCAGGGTATTCACCAAAAAATTATCATAAATTGTGAAAGTCACCAAAGGGTATGTCTACATGGCAAGGAATTACAGCCAGTTTTGATTCGGGTTTTTACAAGAGTCAAAAACATACTGTAAAACCATCCCCATATTTCTCAATAGAAAATCAGTTTGGTGTTTTTTTTTTTTTCACCGCTTGGATTTTCAGAGGTTGGATTTCAAAACTATCATTTTAAAAAAAAAAAAAAAAACTTGTTAAATGTTCAGTAATCTCCCTTGCATTATTTTCCCACTTAATTTTCCCCTGCAAGGAAGTTTTTTGCATATTTTGGATTTGAAGATCTATGTACCTACTATGTCCTAACATAAAGCAGATAAAGTGGAGTTTCTTTCTGGCTTCCTTCCTAATTTTTACTGGCATAGTTTGATGTAAAACGCCACCTTTTTGACTGAATTGTTTTTGCTGTAACATGAAGGCAATGTTTTATAGATGTCTGGCCTTTGTTGTCACTTTATAATTCCCCCTCAAGCAATTTGTTCCCAGGAGAATCATGAATGGGGCCTTGATTGAATGAGAAAACCCTTTTTTGTAAAGTCAAGAGCCACCCCTATTAGCAAGCCCATCTTCAGGGCTGCCCCATCATCTTTTTATGTTTAGGGCCCATACAGCCAAATCAAATGGGGCGCCCACCCAATTTTATCTATTTTTTTAAATTTTGTGGGCCCCTTTTTGATTAGAGCCCCCTGACAGGAGTACTGACCATACTGCCTTTTGGGACCCCCGTTGAGTTGGCAAAATATTGCTGCAAAAAGGGGCACAATACGCAGGAACTATTTGGGTTTTCGATGCGCCCGACACAAGCTAATGAGACTTCCAATAAATGGTTTTAGGCATTGAATAGCTCTTATTTCGTAGGGTGATCGAAAATAAAGATTTTTGTCTAATGGCCTTTCTGTAATAATATGTTATTCTAAAAACGCTGCCAAAAGCCAAAAATAAATTTGGGCCCCTTTTTTTTGCTTTAAAAATCTGCCAATAGTACCACTCCCATTAGAGAAAAAACTATGGAGGGTGTAAAATTTTGTTTCAGGAAAGCAAAAAGCCCGGGCTGCAACAAATGTGCAATGTAAAGAACAGGTGCGTCACAGCTGAATACATGCAGCACATGGAATAAGTACATTGCAGGCTAAATTTATACTGGAAACACAAAGTTCCAGCTAATAGATATATCCCATTACTATGAAGCCAAATAACACTGGGTATGGTAATAACATTGTGACATCCTCTGGGAGTGGTTCATTCACAAAATCTAGGCTCTCCAAACTCTTACATGAAAGCTTAATCACTGTAAATTATCATCCATGATGGAAAGTTATGCAACAGTCTACGCTATGAATTATGGTAATCTTGTTTATGTTGATCATGTGAAAACTCTGAGAATTTATCATCTTGTGCTAGTCAATATAATGGGCCCTTATTTATCAAAACCGGCTAACCGTAAGATTCTTTGTTGCCGAGAGCATCCAATCAGAAAACTGGGTTCTGAATGGCTGCTATCTATCACAAAGTCTCAATGTGTGGTCAAATGCATTACACTTCTCATAGAGCAGTGAAATTTAGTGGTGTTTGGGTGGGTTGGTGCGCGGATCACACCATACTTTATTATAGGGCTCCCGCTGCATCTTTGGATCCAGAATTGACTTTTACATTCTTGGAACGGATGTGAAAACAAGTGAGACCTGATTGGTTTTACCCCCTTGAACACCGATGGGGGGTTTCAAAAATAAAAGCAAAAGTAAAGTACATGCATTTCTTTTATAATGTTTGTGTCCATTTAGAGTCAGATAGATGGATCTAAACTCTCATCTAACTACGTACGTTCTCACAGACTCATCACGACGTGTGAACATACACAACATACCGGTCAGGTGGGTTGTGCTACTCTATCTGAGAGCAAGATGTGATATACGGGGAGAAGCTGAGCTTCATTATATATAGGTGTATGTAAATTGAAGTAGGGTTTCCAAGTAAAGAGCAGAGAAAACTGACCGGCACCTTAGATGGATAACCAGAGAAACTTGTGTACTCTAAGGCTAGGTTCACACGCTGTATTTGCGGGGACGTATTTCGCCCGCAAATACGCCGTGTGCTCGGGGGTGGGGCGAGTGGGCCGGCAGCCAGCCGGCCCCATAGACATTCATTATTCACAGCGCGTATTGTCCGAGCGGTGAGAGGAGATGAAATCCTGTGAGAATTGTGGATTACCGTAATTATTGGGACGTATCTCACCCCGTAGTTAGCGCAGTACAGTGCGAATTACGGGGCGAGATACGTCCCAGTAATTGCCGTGTGAACATAGGAGAAAAAAATCTGATCAAAGCAAAGTCAAAAGATATTTTTGGTAAAAGTCTTCACTAATAATAATCTTTATTTATATAGCGGCAACATATTCCGCAGCACTTTACAATATAGAGGGAATAAGCACAGGACAAACCAGACATTACATTTAAAAAAGCTAACTGACAGATGAGACACAAGGTGTGGAGGCCCTGCTCGCAAGAGCTTACAATCTATTAGGGTGTATGGGTGAAAAAAAGGGATGACAAGTGCTTGGTTTACAATGGACCAGCCTTTTTTTTACATAAATATGGGTAGTTTTACATAAAATGTGGATAAAACCTGCCACCCCAACCATTACATCTATATACAGATAAGTGCCTGTGGGTGCCAAAGTGCAGGAAGTAAACGAATCTGTGAAAAAAATTTGGGGGGTTGACAATTAGGATCTTGATAGGCTTGTCTAAGAAGATGAGTTTTCAGAGCGCACTTAAAAACTGTGAGGGTTGTGAGTGTGCCTGATCACATGGGTAACATGTTCCAGAGAACTGGTGCAATACGTGCAAAATCTTGGAAAACGGGCATGGGAGGTTGGGCATGAGTGAGGTGTGTAGTCTCAGTCAGTAGCAGAGCGGGAGATGCGGTAGGGTGGTAGACAGAGGATAAGGGAGGAGATGTATGGGGGTACAGCACTGTGGAGACCCTTATGTGTGGAGAGTGATGATTTTCTGTTGTATTCTGTACTGAATAGGCACCAGTGCAGAGACTGAACAGGGTAGAGGCATCAGTATAGCGGCTGGAAAGAAAGACAAGCCTGGCTGCTGCATTCAGGACAGATTGGAGAGGGGAGAGTTTGCACAGAGGGAGACCAACAAGTAGGGAGTTACAGTAGTCAAGACGAGAATGAATAAGAGCAACAATGAGAGTTTGGTTGTTTTGAACAGTGAGAAATGGAACGGATTCGGAGATGTTCTTGAGGTGCAGGTGACAGGAGCGGAAAGGGGATTGGATATAGGGGTGAAGGTCAGTCAGAGTCTAATATAACCCCCAGACAGCGGGCCTTGCTGCCTAGGAGTTATGGCGGTGCCGCAAAAGGGAGAAGAGAATAGCAGGGTGAGGTCGGTTAGTAGATGGTGGGATGACTAGAAGTTCAGTTTTTAGTGAGGTTAGTTGGAGATAGAGAGGGACATGATGTCAGAGACAGCAGACAGACAATTCCTGGTGTTTTGAGCAGGGCAGGAGTGATGTCTCGGGAGGAAGTGTATAGTTGAGTGTCATCACCGTAGAGATGGAAACTGGAAGGGCCAAAATCTACTGATGGTTTTCCAATGGGGGCTTTGTACAATGAAAAAGGAGAGGCCCAAAGGGAACAGATCCCTGGGGAACCCGACAGGAAGAGGAGACCAGGTAGAACCGGAAAATGAGACACTGAAGGAGCGGTCAGAGAGGTAGGAAGAGAACCAAGAGAGAGCGGTGTCCTGGATACCGAGGGGCGCAGAGCATGTTGAGGAGATGGTGGTGATCAACAGTGTCAAATGCTGCAGAGAGATCCAGAAGAAGCAGCAATGAGTAGTTACCCCGCGATTTTGCTGTCAGGAGATCATTTGAAACTTTAGAAAGAGCAGTTTCTGTGGAGTGTAGGGGGCGGAAACGGATTGCAAAGGGTCTAGAAGAGAGTTAGCAGAGAAATAGTGGATCAGGCGAGAGTAGACCAAGCGTTCCAGGAGTTTGGAGATGAAGGGCAGGTTAGAGACTGGTCGGTAGTTATCAGCGCAGGACGTGTACAGAGAGGGCTTTTTAAGTAAGGAGTTATAACAGCGTGTTTAAAGGAAGATGGGGAAAAAAACCAGTGGAGAGAGAGAGGTTACGATTGTAGTGAGGTGAGAGAGGACAGCTGGAGAAATAGGACTGGACGAGGTGGGAATGAATGGGGTCAAATAGAGCATGTGGTGGGGCGTGCAGACAGGAGAAGCCTGGACACTTCTTCTTCTGATGTCGGGGCAAAAGCTGAGAGCAGATTAGAGGATTGCGGGGAGGGGGGAGGATGGGTGTTTAATTGGGGATTGTGATGTGATGTTTTGCGGTTGCTGTCAATTTTGTCTTTGAAGTGAGTGGCCAGGTCTTCAGCACAAGGTCAGAGACCCGGGGTGAGCTTTGGGCCTGAGGAGGGAGGGAAGGTGTCAAACAGACGTTTTGGGTTGTTGTTTTAATGTGGAGATGAGGGAGGTGAAATATTTTTTTTTGGCACAGTGAAGGGCAGTGTGGTAAGTCCTGAGCATGAATTTGTAGTTAAAAGCTAATCGTAGTAGTGAGAAAACACCTATGAGAGAGTGGACGTCCTGCTGGCCCCACCCCAGGGGCGTAGCTACAGGGGGTGCAGCGGTAGCAGTCGCTAGCGAGCCCAGCAGCCTAAGGGGGCCCAAAAGCCCTTCTGCCACATAAGAAGACACTAGTTTTGTAAATGGTGCATGGTAACTGGGGGGGCCCATTTCACTTTTTTGCACTAGGACCCAAGAGCTTGAAGTTGCGCCTCTGCCCTACCCACACAGCAATTTTACAGTTTTTCCTTACTACTGTGTGCAGAGAGAGAACTGTATTTAGGCAGAGCAAGCAGTACTTTCACTTTCAGCTTTAGAATTTGTTTGCTTTTTACACAGAAATCCTGCACCAAATCATATTTTATACATCAGAGCTTATTTTTTTTTTCTCCCTCCACTACATCTGCTTTCAGGTTAGCATAAACTACCTGGCAGGTTCCCTATTAAGTACAAGTAGTTTTTAATTTAATGTGATTTGTAGATCATGTAATTGATGTAAATTTTTTTCCTGCTAAAAAGGGGTGTATAAGAGAAAACGGCACAAGCGATGAAAAAAAAAAGTTTTATGGAGGAAAAATTTTATATCTCCCCCTATAAATAACATTTGGCTGCAGTTTTTCCTGCATTAAAGGAAACCAAAAGGACATATAATCCAGTGACATGTTATGATTACACAGTATGTTTTCTTTAATCGGATTTACGGTGTATTCAGTATTTAGAATTTGCAAAAATCCGACTGTAACCAGCGCTGTGTAGACCTCAATAGAAAATCCGTGCTGTAGTCTACACAGCATGGATTTTATTTTATGTTTTGGGGTTTTTTTTACTGAGGGCTTGTAAACCGCTGGCCGTCCAGCATAAGAGAGGACGTGCTATCTTCTGCCAGATTCCTGTAGCCTCAATGTATGGGGCCGGTGTGAAATCTGACTGGGGCTTTTTTTTTTGCGCAAAAATCACAGTGCGGCGAATTTAGTTGTGTAGACAGCCTAAAACGGGAAGATGTGACACAAGTGTGTGTACATAGCTCAAGGTTCCAAAAAAGGCCACTGTATTCTGCCAGCCATGTCAAAGAACAGGGCAATCTAATTTAATTTCTATTACCAAATTGGACAATTGTCAGTTATGACAACAGAGATATAAGAAATCGCTGGCAGAGCAATTCCCTAACTAACATGGAGTTTATAGAGGCACTACACCAAAGCTTCATTCTATAAACTGCTGTACTGTGCTTTTGGTTATCAGTCTCATAAGAATTATGTGTTAGGCTGGGTTCACTCTGTGTTTTTTTTTATGTGTATTTTTCTGTAGTATTTGTAACAGTGCATCCACACAGCATAGACAAAATACCCTTCGGATTCTGACTTAGGGCATGTCCCCACTGCACGGGTTTTCAGCCGGTTTGTGCTTCTTCAGACCGCCAGAAAAACCGGGCGAAAATGAGCACAATTGTGCTCTATGGAAAACCCGTGCAGCAGTCCCCACTGCACGGGTTTTCCGCCCGGCGACAAAACATTGAACATGCACATTCTTCCGTCCGGCCGGTATTTGTCCACTGCCGTGTAAACGGCCCCTTAAACATGCGGCCAGGATTTTGTCTTTTGCATGGTTTTGGAGGACAGTCCTGTAGACGGTTGTGGATTCGTCTGGCACCTTCAACTGAAAACCAGGCGGAAGATTGAGCATGTTCTAAGTTTTTTGGAACGCCAGTGGTGTAAAAAAACCGTCCGGCTGAAAATCCGTTCAGTGTAGAATACTGAATGGATTTTCTATTAAAGTCTATGTGGATGATTGACAGTCTGTTTTTTAAAAGGGTTTTCAAACCCGAAACAGGCAGAAAACCATGCCATGTAAACCCTAAGCTAAAAAGAATGGATCCAACAGAATAAAGTAATGAAAAGCTTTAATTTCTGTGTTTTGGACCCATTCCTGCTTTTGGCTTAAAAATACTGCTGTAAAAACTGTGTGAACCCAGCCTTACTTCAGACCTCATAGTTTTTTTTTTTTTTGTTTTTTTTTTAAAGCATTTGAATTACTGGACATTTTGTCCTTTCTGGGTTACCACTGATAAGATTGCAGGCTGAATTTTTATTTGCTACACAGCTGCCTAAGGCCAAGTCCAGATGTTTTTCATTGTAAATTACGCCTCTTTATTATGTCTATCGCTGGAGACTGTGATGGTAAAATATGTTTTCCTCTCCTTTTTGTCATCTTTTTCATAGAGGTTTGGAAATTCCAGGAAGCCAGTGAGCTCAAAGATAAAGGGGTAATATTAATTATATACTGTCAATTGGACATTCCAGGAAACTACAAGGAAGTAAGAGGGCCTTATGTCAAGCTAAGTCTAATAGCATTCATTCACCAGACTCGTATGGTTGTTAGTTCAGTTGTTTGTTTATTCTTTATGCAAAACCTTTTTTCTGATATTTTAGAAAGTATCATTCTGCCCAGTTTGCTGTTAAGAGAAAAATTAGTGCAGGGAGGTAAAAGGAACCTGTCACATTGGAGTCTTATATTTTGTATCATAGAATCTGTATTTTACTTAGGTCTGTTATTTTCTTTTTTTTGAAGTCCAGTGGCTGCTTCTATGTATTGACGGCTAATACATGGTCAGATAGGGCAGGCTATCAAGGGTTGGGTACGAATGGCTATTGGACACTTAAATGAAGAATAAGCAGGGATTTCAATCAATAAATTACAAGTTTAGCGTAAGAAAAACCAGGGAGTAATGTCACTATCCCGACCAGGGCTCTAGAGCAAATAGGTAGTCAGTAACTAGGGAAGCTTGTGTACACAAGCAGGAGATAAGAACTGCTCTAGCTCTGAAGGAAAGCAAAATGAGAAAAACCATGTATATGGTAATAGTCTTTACTTTTTGCCTACATGTTTAAAGCTAATCAATGAAATGGGGATACACCTTTTAAGTTTCTCGTACACAGTTGCCTAAAATTGCCTATGGGTATATAAAGATGTTATATGTCAGTGTTCCCCAACTCAAGGCCCAGCAACAGGTCATGTTTTCAGGATCTTCCACAGAATGTACTGACAATAATTAAATCACCTGTGCAATGCTAAAACATGACCTGTTGCTGGGCCTTGGGGACTGGAGTTGGGGACCCCTACTCTATGTGATGAAAATGTGATTGGTCTTTTTTCCCACATATACCCCCTTACCAATTTACTATAGTTTGTCCACCCTGCTGCTAACAAGCCAATTTTTATTTGCAGCTAATTAATTTATCAGTACGTTTGTGGAGTGCAAAAGGAAACCTATGGAAATGCTGGGAGAACATACCAACTCCATACAGATATTAGCATTATTTGCATTTCACCCCCTGAATCACTTCATTTAGGAAGTTAAGCCACTAGTTCAGTTGCTGTTTTCTTATTAAATATGTTCTTTGCTGTGTCGGTTGGTTGATTTAACCATTTGTTGTGTTTGTTTGGTTTTTTCGGTACCTTTAACACGTGGTTAGAATAACTGATGATTTAATGTGAAGAATGATTTGTTTTGCCAGACAGAAATCTATTTAGTCTGAAAATGCATTCTGTTGCTGGTTAAACATTTAAGGAAGGATGTAAATATTTTAAACGTCTTTCCCCGCCCCCGGTGTGTATTTCCTTTTGTTCGAAACCCCAAAAAATTTCGGACCCTTTTCATGGGCCCCACTCCTTAACCCTTTTGGAAAAATTGGTCGAAATTTTGGGGGGGTTAATCAAAGGTTAGGGTTGGTTGAAAAAAAATGCCAAACTTAAAAAGGGGTTTCATCCCAATTTGTAAATATTGTTAAGTTTTTTCCGGGGGCTTTCACTTTATAAAATTGTGTGTGGGAAAATGTTTAAATAGTGCAAATTTTGGTGTCCCCTCAAAAAAACTCAGCAACAGCCATCAATGTCTAAACCTTTGCAACAAAATTTAAAAAGCCAATGAAAATGGACAAATTGGGCCCAATTTGCCATTTTCCCTCTCCCTTCGGGACTCTTATGTTAAAATGTCTCTGGTTAAGGGGGGGAAACATTTGGGGTAAATTTTGGGGTTTTATCGCTGACATACTTGTCACTGAAAGATTAACATGGCACCTCATGGTAAACCACCTTCTGATTATCTGAAAAAGAAGAATTGTTGCTCTACATAAAGATGGCTTCGGTTACAAGATGATTGCTAACACCCTGAAATGAAGCTGTAGCATGGTGGTCAAGACCATACAGTGGTCCAAGACAGGATTCAGCTTCTTTGGTTGACCAAAGAAGCTGAGTGCACATCCTCAGTGTCATATGCAAATATTGTCTATTTAAAATCGATATAGGAGTGCTGCTATTATTGTTGCAGACATTAAAGGAGTGTAGGGGGGTCATCCTGTCAGTGTTCAGACCATATACTGCCTCAAATTGGTCTGCATGTCTGTTGTCCCAGAAGTATTCCCCTTCTTAAGATGTTGCACAAGAAAGCCCGCAGTTAGCTGAAGACAAGCAGACTAAGGACATCAATTACTGGAACCATGTCCTGTGAACTGAAGAGACCAAGATAAACTTACAGGGCTGTGGAGTCGGCAAGTCGAAGCCCCGACTCCGACTCCTCAATTTCCCAAACCTCCGACTCGGACTCCTGACTCAGACTCCGACTCCCTCATACACGGCGCATGTTTAAGTGATAACTTTACTGTAGTAAAATGGCCCCATCAGGCTGTTTATCACCTTATGATACAGTAAGCAAGCTATTTAGGTGGAACAGACACTGACAAGCTTAAGGGTAACAATGTTTTGATCTTTTAAACACTTGTGGGTAGAGTTGAAGAAAAAGCTGCATTTGTATCCAAGTCTAGTCTGCACCAACATTGGGATTGTGTAGAAAGGACCTGGGATCAGATTTTGGTCAAGACATGCTTGGATCTGATACAGAGCCCAGAAGGATTCAGGCAGTGCTGAAAGCCAAAGGTGGATTTACCAAATACTAACAAAATAATAAAAATTAACACTTTGATTTTTAGGAGCAAAACTGTAACTAAGCAGATGCTAAATACTTGCAAGTCAAATTTATGTATAAAATATGTAAGATGACTGTATATAAAATGACAGTAGCCTCATGTACAAAGCTGTAGTGGATGGAGAGATATGGAGCCTGAAAGTCACAATTTCAAAACATTGTTACCCTTTTGCTTGTCAGTGTAAAATATATTTTTTGGACATCACTTTAGGACACAAAAAAACTGTAAATATGCAAAACCCTGCAGGAACATTTGTGGAGTCTCTGAATTTATTCTGAGAAATAGTATCACCTCCATCAGATCCTGCATACATGACCTCACATCTGATTTCATTATTTCCAGGCTAGAGAACGGCCTCTCTACACTAACTTGGGTTGGGAACAAAGCGGTGACCACAGGGGCAACATCTCTAACAATGTCAGGGTATAAAGGAATTGCCTCAGCCACAGTCAGGTCTTATGAATAGTTAAACTCTTCTACTTCTTTGAAAACAGGTGAAAAATTTTGCTGAAATCTGTTTGTCAATGGAGCGGAATCTTTTCCCCTGGGGCAGCGCTTTGCCTGCTCCATGTCATCAATTACACTCCTCATGTGATAAGGCTGAAGATATGGGAGCAATAGCACTGGCCGGACCCAATTCCTCTTGCTCTTTGCATCGAACTAACTGGACCAACTTATTATATATTTTGGGAGTCATTTTATGACGACTCCGACTCCTGCAAAATAGCCACCGACTCCACGACTCCGACTCCACAGCCCTGTAAACTTACTTGGTTCAGATGGTGTCAAGCATGTGTCAAGGAGTACAAAGACAAGTGTGTCTTGCCTACAGTCAAGCATGGGGGTGGGAATGTAATGGTTTGGGGCTGCATGAGTGCAGCCGGCTGTGGGGAGCTACAGTTCATTGAGGGAACCATGAATGCCAACTTGTACTGTGACATACTGAAGCAGAGCATGATCCCCCTTCCTTCAGAAATTGGGTCACAAGGCAGTATTCCAACATAATGACCCTGGACACACCTCCAATACGACCACTGCCTTGCTAAAGAAGATAAGGGCAAAGGTACCAAGCTTGCCTCCAGAACTAAACCCTATTGATCATTTGTGGGGCATCCTCAAACAGAAGATGGAGGAGTGCAAGGTCTCCAACATCCATCAGCTCTGTGAAGTCATCATGGAGGAGTGGAAGATGATTCCAGTGGCTACAACCAGTGAAGCTCTAGAGAACGCCATGCCCAAGAGAGTTAAGGCAGTGCTGGCAAATAATGGTTGCCACATAAAATATTGACACTTTGGGCACAAGTTGTCCATTTTCACTTAGAGGTGTACTCGCTTTGATGGCTCAGAGTTAACTTGAGGGCACACCAAATGTACATTGTTATACAAGCTGTACACATACTACTTTACATTGTATCAAAGTGTCATATCTTCCTTGTTGTCCCATAAAAAATATTATATATATTTACAAAAGTGTGATGGGCGTACTCAATTTTGTGATATACTCTATGTCTATCAGGTTAACCCAAAGGCAGGGAAAATATGAAGGTAGGGATATAAGTAACTTACAAGCTTTATTTCTCCCTATTGATCCAGAATATAGAACCCATAAGTCATGAATCAATCTGCCCAAAAAGGAATATTTCTCTCCTCATTATTTTATTGGTAAAAATACCCCTGTATGCTATGCTATCCTATCATCATTTTTGACTGAATCTACAACGGAGACTCTTAATAGAACCTCTGATGCAGATTTGAACCAAGCCTTACACCAATAAATCCATGACATTGGAATGCTCTTCTAGTTATGGGGAAATGATAGTATTGATGGTTACATATATGAATAGAAGAAGGTGTCTTGTGACGCCGTTCTCTCCTGGCCAGCCACCACCAGCACAAACTTTTTGCTGGTCCTTTTATTAGGAAGTGTTGTGTCTGCAGAGCCAGCATATGACACCATGGTTGTATTCACAATGAGTGAAACTTGACCCACCAGGATTTTATTTTGCCAAGAGCGAATGTGGAACAGTTTCTGTTTACAGTTAAGTGGCTGTGGGCTTCACTGCCAGATAATTGACTCAGATAAAGCATGTTTCACCTGGGAGAGAAGGGGAAATGCTGGAGATGAAAGCTTCCATTTGAGTGAGTCAGCTGATGACTTATTTAAGAGATTCATGTTTCGATATTTCCTAAGACGAAATGGTTTCAATATAATTCTGTAATGGTAACACAGTGTTTAAAATATTTTCTCCTGAAGTTATGTGTCATAAGGGGATACAATAAGTTCTTCTAATGACCGACAGCACAGATAAATGTAAAGGTGCCTGTGCTCAGACATTTTTATTAGGGATCTTTCAAACGATTGCTGTAAGTTATTGAAGAGCACTTTTTACATGTTATAGTCTCCATTAAAAATTCATTGTTTGCTTGCAGTTTCATCAATTCAATCAAATTGTTCATTTTTACAGTTTAAAAAATAAATTGGCCATTCTGAAATTTTTATGCTGCATAAACCATTTTGTACAGGATAAACCTGTTTACAATAAATTAATAAGGGGGTGTTCACACGGCTTCTTTTGGGCCGTGTATTTGTATTTTGGGGTTTAATTATACCAAAACGTGTGGATACGACACAAACAATGCACAATACACCTGGCATAGACTTCAATGTAAAATACGCCACATGTTACTCGTAATTTAGCATGCGTTTGAAAAGAATTGACATGCTAATTTTTTTCAGGCGTATCCGTCAAGTACTAAAGTTTAGGAGGCAGATATGTGCCTTGGGTTATTGCGCAGCGTAATTTCAACCAGGGCTGTGGAGTCTGTAAGCCAAAGTTCTGAATCCTCAATTTCCCCAATTTCTGACTCCAACTCCCTCATACATGGCGCATGTTTAAAGGGTTTTTTTCATCACAGGCTTTCGCAGACTTGAGCTGTTTCTCTATCTTACAGCTTCAAATCCAGGTTTGAGTGTCTCCTCCCAGTAGACGTCTTCGCTCACTGAAGACTGGTGACACCATTATTCTGTGTGAGCAGTGGAAGGGAAAAGATGTCGCAGCTCTGCAGATCTCCAGCAGTGGTCAGTTCTCGGGTCTGCAGAGCTGTCACCTCCCTCCACAAGTTCCTTGTAACCAGAACACCTGCATTGCTGTAAACAACTATACATACAGCCTGAACTGATTAAACAAATGTGAGAAATGCACTATGCTCCCCCCTCAGTTATCAAACAGGAGGTAGGGGGGAATAGACTGTATAAGGCTGTGTTATTTGGGTGATGGTAGCAGACTGTATAAGGCTGTGATATATGGGTGGGAGAGTGAATCTAGCAGCTAGAGACTCAGTAATTGTCCAGATCCTTCACATAGAGCTGGGAGATGAGCATAGAAGAGCTGAGAGAGTCTTTATTTTACATAGTCTCGAGAGGTTAGAAATCAGGTTTTTAAAAAAGTGTATATAGAGGTTAAATGTTGTACATAATAAAAGTTAAGTTTTAGTGCTTTATAGATTGAGAACTGATAGTTTACATTTGACCGTGGCAAAATAGTAAATATAGGTCTTATACAGACAAAGCCATCACAACAAACTGAGACACCTAGTTTCACGTTCATTTTCCACAGTTCAGAGGCGAGTAAGCACAGAGTTCAGGTAGCCAATCACAGCGTGTCCCATCAGGGGGCATGTTCCAACAGACTGAACAAAATAACAGTCAGCCAATCACAGCAAAGGGGACGTGACCCAACACAGGCTGCAATTTTAGGTGTAGAACACACAGATTAGATTATATCTGCTATACTAAATGATTTAGGTAATGCAAACCAATTCCAAAAGTTCTTATTTTTACTGTCCCCATCATTAGACATATGATCTTTGTAGCGAGAAAACCCCTTTAAGTGATAACTTTACTGTAGTAAAATATTAACATCAGGCTTATCACCTTCTGATACATTAATCAAGCTATTTAGGTAGAACATACACTGACAAGCAAAATGGTAACAATGTTTTGAACTTGTGACTTTCAGGCTCCATATCTTTCCATCCACTACATCTATCTTATACATAAATTTGACTTGCAAGTATTTAGCAACTGCTTAGTTCTGCAGATTCTTGTCATTTAACTGGGTTTGCGGACGGTTTTTCAGACGGTTTGCGGTTTTGCAGACCGTCTGAAAAACCGTCCGCAAACGAGCACAATGGGGCTCTATGGAAAACCCGCCCGGCGGTTTTTGGACAGAATATGTGCAAGCCAATGTGAAGGGGGAGGGCTTTTCTCTGCTAATTGCGGAGAAAAGCCGCCCCCGTGGCAGTGTGCACGGCAAACAAACCGGACAAATACCGGTCGGATAAACCGACCGGTATTTGTCCGGTGCCGTGGTGACGAACCCTTACTGTTTGGCACCTAAAAATCAAAACGTTAATATTTTTATTTTTTGGGGTATTTGGTAAATCCACCTTTTTGGCTTTCGATACTGCCTGAATCCTTCTGTGCTCTGGATCAGATTCAAGCATGTCTTGACCAAAAATTGATCCCAATGTTGGTGCAAACTGGACTTGGGTACGAATACAGCTTTTTCTTCACTGTACCAACAAGTGTTCGATTGTGTTGAGGTCTGTGGACTGTGGGGGCCAATACAGTAACTCTACTTCAACTCTATGGTCATTGAACCATTCCTTCCCCAACCTTTGATGTATGCTTCAGGTTGTTCTCCTACTGGAACACTATGTTGTCCTTTTCATATCCATAGTACTCGAGTATATGAAGTAACTCGTCTTGCAGGATACTCACAAATAGTTCAGCACTGAGATAAACATCGATCCTAGTCAAGTATCCGACATCTTTGGCTGTGAAACAACAGCCACAACAATATCATCAGGCTTCCTCCACTGAACCTAACAGTTTTTTCAATTTTTCTATCCATTAGCCCCATTCTTCCAAACCCATTTGCCCCCATCAGAGCACGGTCTATTGACTTTAATCTCATCGCTCCAAATCGCCTGTTTCCACTCTTCCACTTTTTGTACTTTTTTTGCAAACTTGAGCCAATGCTGCTCATGAGAAGATTGAAGTGGAGGCTTCTTCACCTTTTTTTGGGCCATCATTCCAGACCTGTGTAATGCGTGTTGCACGGTGCTTGCATGGATGTCTGTGATCTCAGTCTTACGAAGCATACGAGCCACCTCCACTGCCATGTCTGTCGCTTTAGAACTGTGAGACCTTGTGATGAACCAACTTGTTGACTCTGACATTTTGCCTGGACGTCCACCTCTTGGCTTTTGGATGAATGGATGGACTTCATTTCATATTCTGCCAGCTGTCATGGCCTCACATGATGCAGTTTTCTTGGCCGAGAGATCGCTATCAACAAGCTGGATGATGCAGTTTCTCTTTTCTTGGGAAATCTTTATGGCTGCACGAACCAGTGACATTTCACTTGGGAATCAGCCTTATAACACACTGAGCTATTAGGGAATGTGAGAACAGGTTGTAATTTGTAATGACAAGAAGAAAACTATTGTCCCACAACCAGGAGTAAAACAGTAACAATGCAGTTACATGACAAAAATGTGCAGAACTAAGCATATGCTAAATAGTTGCAGGTCAAAGTTATGTATGAGATAGCTGAGATGATTGTCTATAAAATGTTGATAGTCTCACGTTCAAAGCTGTAGTGGATGGTGAGATATGGAGCCTGAAAGTCAAAAGTTCAAAAGATTGTTACCGTTTGCTTGTTGGTGTAAAATATATTTATTGGATATAACTTTAGAACATACGTAAAAAAATGTGTAAATATGCAAAACGCACGTTGATGGGGAACAAAACAAGTTTTCAACAAATAAGACCTGAAAAACATTTTGTGCAGCCTAAGAATTTGCACTGAGAAATAGTATTGCCTCCATCAGATCCTGCATACATGACCTCACATCTGATCTCATTATTTCCAGGCTAGAGAACAGCCTCTCTACACTAACTTGGGTTGGTGGCAAAGCGGTGACCAGAGGGGCAACACCTCTAATAATGTCAGAGTATAAGGGAATTGCCTCGGGCACAGTCGGGTCTGATGAATGGTTGAACTCTTCTACTACTTTGAAAGCAAATGAAAACGTTTGCTGAAATTTGGTCAGTGTGTTTGCTATGGGAGCGGAATCTTTTCCCCCTGCGGCAACGCTTTGCCTGCTCCATGTCATCAATTACACTCCTCATGTGATGAGGCTGAAGATGTGGGAGCAGTAGCACTGGCAAAACCCAATTCCTCTTGCTCTTGACACTGCATCGAACTAACTGTACCAATTTATTATATATTTAATAACGCCTCAGACTTCACCAAAATAGGCACCGACTTTGACTCCACAGCCGTGATTTCAACAGCATAACAAACGCGTATTGAGGCACATACCTGTGCGTGCCGCAGTATGCCCTGTGAACCTGGCTTTAGCTGAGAAATTATCCTGTTGAGTAAATGGGCATTAAAATAGATCTGTCATAAGAGATCATTCTAAGGCTATTTTCACAAGGTGTATTATACGCGGCGATATACAAGGGGTGTTTTTGAAGTACCTGCTGGCCCCTTTGACTTCTATCATCCCCAGCACGTCAACGTCACGAAGAAGTACCAGGTCTATGAGAGCTATAAATTATAGTAATTGCGGGGCCCCCCAATTTTTGTCGTGTGAATATACCCTAATTCTTTTTTGAGAACCAGTCCACGTCCACAAATTCAGAAAAGTATTTTGACATTCGTATTAAGTTATTGGTTCATTAAAATCAACAGAGTTTAACGAAACTTAAAGGGGTAGTCTCATTACGGATGCTAGGTGCAATCCGGCCCTGCCTTTGAATGAGAAGGGCGGTGCTAGCTCAGAATGAAGAGCCAGTTGCACATGACCCTCTATTCTGTTCTATGGGTGTTCTGAGTACAGGCGAGCAGTGTGTTCAGCTGTACTCGGACATCCCATAGAAGAGAATGGAGAGTCGTGTGCAAGCGCAACCAGCTTTCCATTCTGATTCCAGACTTTCGGGGGCTCATTCCCAATTTTGGTCTGGTCGCAGAAGTAGGAACCACAACTATCAAACTTTGATGGCATATCCTGTTGATATCCCATCAAAGTACATGGGGGGAACACCCCTTTAACAAAGTTATCCAATTTTGTAAAACACTCTGTCCATTCCCATTTTTCTCAACAGCGCTGCTTGCAGTCATTCAATTTAAAATTTTCACAGTGGAGAAAATCTGCCCATGTCATGCTACATATTACTTTTGTGATACATGGCAGGAGAGATTTTTATCTTGCGTCATTCAACATCAGACTCTGCCATGAGGCACTGATACAGGAAGTAGATAATAATAGGAGTCAAACCTAGCAGCCAATTAGAGCTCAGCTTTCATTTTTTAAATTGCTCAGGAACAATGAAAGCTGACCTCTGGTTGTTATCAGTAACAAAGACAGTCTTATTGTTAAATTTAATAAATAAGGCTGTTTTTTTTTTTTTTTTTTTTTGTATTTTGGTTTTAAATATGACAGGTGGATGGAGATGAGCCTCAAAAGTAGGAATTCGTATCTTTTAGTTAATTAAAGGGGTTTTGCCACGATCTAATGTTGGCATGGGCTCCTCCAAAATGGGTATTTAATCACTTTTCTAAATATGTCATTAAAAAAATGAATCATGTGGGAGCAACAGCCTGACTTACATGCCCTTAGTTTCCTGACAGTTTACATTAGATACGACCAGGAGCTGATTTGGCCGCGTTTGCACTTCTTATCTGATGGCAGGGAACATGAACAAGCTTTGAAGGGACTGGGGAGAAAGATCCTGTCTCTTTTTTTGTATAGAGAATCCGCTGGTTGTAATGTAATTATCTTAGTAAACATGTAGACGCTCACTGCTCACCCCCCTTCCTCCCCCTGCAGCCGGAATGAAAGACTCTGCCTGCCAAGCTTATCTCCTGAGCACAGAAGAGGGAGAAAAAGGCATATAGCTTGTGCACAATACAGTTCTCCTCTGTGGATTAGCAAAACAATGTTTGCTCAAATACAGAAACTTAAGTATCAGGAACATGCATGGGAGGTGGAGTGATGACATCACAGAGGAGGTACGTGTTTTTGAAACACAACGCCCTTTTTTTCATGCCTCAAGAGGGGAGTATCAGCCTGTTAGGTAAGGAACTCACTTCTTGGCAAAACCCCTTTAACCTCGTCCACGTCCTGTGCTGCGGGGTTCACTGTATTATTCATTTTCCTTGTTTAAAAACACCCAACATTTTCTACAGGCTGTACGCAAACGAAAAATACAATAAAACGTAACTTATATTGGTCCTGTTAAAATATGTTAACAAAAGCTACTAAATGGAAACTTTAGATTGACACACCTCCTAATTCTTTGGATGGTCAAAAATGGACACCACTAGTTCAATGTGTAAAATATGTTTTCATGTACACACCTTAAAAGTTTTTCATTTATAAATTAGTACAAAGTAATCTGAACAGACATTGTTTTGTCCAAATTGCAAGTTGTATTAATAAATTGTGTGTGTGTGTTGGTAATATATATATATATATATATATATATATATATATATATATATAGTGGGGACTAGCGGTCACAGAGGTAGGCACAAACGGGATGGTTGCAACCAAAAATATAGGGTTTTATTTGGTGAAGCAAAACAAACATGTCATAGGCTTACGTCAGCCGTTAAACATGCAGCACAAAACATAATAGATATTTCCAGTATCAAAAAGGCACACATGTTATACTCCACCGTGTGGCAGGTAAAGTCTCTGGAAAGCAGACCTCCTCGGTCTAGTTCAGTGGTCTGTAGCAGCTCCTTCCTGCTCAGCACCGTCTGGAGAAATGACACCAATCAGCACCAGGTTGACTCTCTCCCCTGGTCTCTTCCTGCACAGGCTTTAAAGGCCTAGGGATACCGGTAAAGCCTGGACCGGAGGGGTGAACGGCCTCCCACCCACGCTACAGCCGTTCAGAAAAGCAGCCCAATAAAGCTGCACAGCAGCTATGCTAAAATACACATGCCTACGTAACTAGGTTACCTATCTCTACTGCTGCTTTTCCCCCACCAAGATCCGGTTCCTTGGTGGGCCCTACTAGTGCAGTTCTCTTGCTGCCATTCTGCTGTTGTGGAAAGACCGGGCTGTCCCACTGGACCGGCCTCTCTGAAATCCCTGGAACTTCCTTACCATTTGCAGCATAATACTAGGACATACCTTCCATCCACTATCTTTCCCTGCTAGTTGCCTACTATATATATAATATATATATAATATATATATATATATATATATATATATTATATATATATATATATAATATATATACACACACTCTTTTGTAGCATAGCTGTCTGGAATTAACGACTCAAAAAAAGTGAGTCGTTAATTCCAGACAGCTATGCTACAAAAGTAGTTTTGAATACACAACATGAGACCAGGACAAATGGAGTATTTGCACTAAATAGCAAACTGATACAGAAGGAATGAAGACCATGCTTACAATCTACAATGAAGAAGCGAGGAGACAGATGGTGAGGGACGAGATGTTTGTATTATGGTGGAATGATAGCAGGGTTATTGTGATTTTGTTGGTCCTCCTAAAGATATGGATTGTCAGGTCACTTTTAAAAGTTGTGAACAGGGGCGTAACTAGAGAAGCCAGGGCCCCAAAGCAAACTTTTGGATGGACCCCCCTCCCTCACCCCTCGCTCACCTCCCTGACCACGACCATGTACCAGGACATGCTGTTAGATAATGTAGATAATACAAGGGGCAAATACCTCACCATACATCTCACCATCATACTGCTACCAAACAAATCCACTATACCAAGACCAACATTACCAATAACTCTATTACATAAGGTCCTGATTATACCGCCAGAACACGACCAAAAATTACCACCAAATAGTGACTGACCTGAATAGTGACTGAATACCCCTACACTATTACTGATCAGTACACAAAGACCAATACTGTCTAATAATAATATATAATAATATAGTGACCATATAGTGGTATATACTAGTGTACACAGGTTCTGCAGACTGTATATTACCTCCATACAGTGACCATATAGTGGTAGACACCAGTGTACACAGGCTCTGCAGACTGTATATTACCTCCATACAGTGACCATATAGTAGGTGTACACAGACTCTGCAGACATATAAGTGATTCCCAGTAGTTACATCTTGTGACTCACAGGTAAACTTTTCTCTGACTTTCCCCCTTTGTTCTGCATCCGGTCCAGTCCGCCATCATGATGACGTCTCCCGGCCATTTTTCCCTCGATTTTGACCAAAAACTTAGAATCCTACTTTTCCAGCACCTGCCCCCCTGGCTATATGGGGTCCATTTTGGAGGCAGGGTTTAGTAGGATATATGGTGCCCCAAATAGGCAAGGTTTAGGTACCAAAAAGAGGCCCTTATAGGGAGCAGGGGTTTAGGTAGCTATAGGGAGCCATACAGGAACAGGGGGAAAGGGATAAAAGGGCCATATAGGTAGGGTTTAGGTACTAAAGGGCCCCATAAAAATAGGGCAGGCAGGGTAGTTTGGGGCTTAAGGCAGGCAGTGGGGGGGTGTAAAGGCATGGAGTGGGGCTGTATAGGCAGGCTAGTTTGGGGGCTGATGCAAGGGGGGCTGTATGGCAGGCATAGTGGGGCTGTAAGGCAGGCATATGGGGGGTTTTAAAGGCAGGCATAGGGGGGCTGTAAGGCAGGCAGCATAGTGGGGGCTGATAAAGGCAGGCAGGGAAGTGGGGGCTTATAGGCCCGGCAGGGTAGGGGGCTGTATAGGCAGGCAGCATAGTTGGGGGGCTGTATAGGCGGCAGGATGTGGGGGGTGTAAGGCAAGGGAGGCATAGTGGGGCTTAAGGGAGGGACATAGTGGGGGCTGTATTGGGAGGCCAGGCAAGTGGGGGCTGTATAGGGGAGGCAGGCAAGTGGGGGGCTGTGCAGGCAGGCAAGTGGGGCTTGCGGCAGGCAGGCATAGTGGGGGCTGTTTTCAGGCAGGCAGCATAAATGGGGCTGTGCAGGCAGGCAGGCAGGCATAGTGGGGGCTGTGCAGGCAGGCAGGCAGGCAGGCATAAGTGGGGCTGGCAGGCAGGGCATGCAGGCATAGTGGGGGGGCTGTGCAAAGGGAGGCAGGCAGGATAAGTTGGGGCTGTGGCAGTAGGGGAGGACAGGCATAGTGGGGGGCTGTGCAGGGAGGCAGGGAGGCTAGTGGGGTCTGGCGCAGGCAGGCAGCAGGCATAGTGGGGCTGTGCAGCGGGAGGCGCAGCATATGGGGCTGTGCAGGCAGGCAGGCAGGCTAGTGGGGCTGTGCAGGCAGGCAGCGGCATAGTGGGGTGTGCAGCAGCAGGCAGGCAATGGGGGCTGTATAGGCAGGCAGGCATAGTGGGGGCTGTAAGCAGAGCAAAGTGGGGCTGTATAGGGAGGCAGGCAAGTGGGGCTGATAGCAGGCAGGCATAGGGGGCTGTATAAAGGGAGGGAGCGCAGGCATAGTGGGGCTGTATAGGCAGCAGGCAGGCTGGGGGCAGGTAAAATAAGAAATCCCTTACTTACCTCGGTCCACGCTCCCCCCGATGCGCCGCTCGCTCCGGGCTGCTGCTCTTCCTGCAGCCTCTTTCACTCAGCCAGTGATGTGACGTCACGCGGCGCTTTCTACCCACGTGACCCCCAGAGCGCCGGCAGGGGAAGTAGCAGGCGGAGCGATGTGCGCTCCGTTCTGCTACCTCGGTAAACGCGCCTCTGAACGCTTTGGGCGCCGGAGGGGCCCGGCGTTCAGAGGGAGTATGCGCCGGGCCCCGCAGCTCCCCGCCCCGCCGGGAGTGAACTGTTAGGTTTACTGCCGGCGGGCCAGGAGCGGCATTACCGGGGTAGCGGACGCAGTAGCAGCTGCCCCGGGGCCCCCCTAAGCGCAGGGGCCCCGTAGCAACTGCTACCCCTGCTACCGCCGGTAGTTACGCCCCTGGTTGTGAAGAGTCTGTGTTATAGTAGAGAAATCTTGGAGATGGTTGTGTGAGGAGAGCATAGAAGAAGGTCCTCTAAGGCAGAGATGTATGGAAGGTTAGTAACTTGAACTGAATTTGCTGCGCAATGGTCAGCCAGTGAAGGGATCTGCAGATGAGAAACGAGGAGAGAGGGGGACTAACTGGGCGAGGGAGTTGGGGATGGATTGAAGGGGAGCAAGAGTACTAGATGGAAGGCCACAGAGAAGGATGTTACAGTAGTCTATTCTGGACATAAGTGCAGAGTCCGTCAAGAAAGGATCAGATGCAGGAAATGTTTTTCAGGTGGAGCCAGAAGTAGATGGAAAGGGTTTGGATCTGTGGTTTGAAAGACAGGGCAGAGTCACTGAGTATCCTAAGGCAGAAGACTTGTGGTACTGGAGAATAGGGCTGGGGTTAAGGCAGGGGAGGGGGGGCAGGAAAAAAAAAATTTTAAACTTATTACGTGATCCCCGCTCCTTTTCCCCCCTTTCCCTTTGAAAATTTTTATACCCAAAAAGGTAGAACCCCAAAAGTAAAACAACGGGGGGGGGGAAGGCAGGGGGGGGGCCCCCTTTTTAAACCCCTAACCCCCCAACCCCCCCGGGGGGGTTTTTAAAGGGGAAAGCCCCCCCCCCGGGGGGGTCCCCCCCCGCCGCGGAATTTTACAACCCCGGGCCAGGGGGGCCTTTCCCCAACGAAAAACCCCCCCCCCCCCCCCCCGGGGGGGAAAATTACCCCTGAATGAAAAAGGGAGTTACGCCCGGGTAAAACTTTTTTAAAAAAAAACCCCTTTTTTGGGGGGGGTGCTAGAAAAGGCCAAAAACAAAATAAAGGGTAATTAAAATTTTTTCCCCAATTCAGCCAGGAAGGGTGGGGCTTTTAAAAAAAAGGGGGAAAAACGGGAGGGTTGGGGTTAAAGGGGAAAGATTACAGAAAACCAAGAAAAGGGGGAATGAAAAGGCAAAAGGCAACCGTCAAAAAGGCGGCAAAAATTTTTGGGGGGAGCCAAAAAAAGGGGGGGTTTTTTTTTTTTTAAAACAAAATCACAAATACCCTAAGGCAAAGCCCGGGACGGGAGAATAAAATTTTTTCCCAATGCTTTAAAAGGGGAAACCCCCAACGGTTGGGCGGGGTTGACTCACTTTGGCAAACCTCTAGTTTCCACGACGGGGGGTTTTCAAAAAAACGTTTTATTTTTTTTAGGGGTTTTTATTTTGGCCCCAAAGGGACCCAAAAACCCCTTTTTTTGGTGTTTAAAAATTTTTTTTCAGGTAAAAACAAAAAAATTTTTCTTCCATTTAGGTCCCCCTTTAAAAAAAAGGGGGGGGGTTTAAAAAAAATTTGGGGGGTAAAAGAGAAATATTTTTTGTTTGTAGGGCTTTTGGGCACAAGTGCTTCGGGGGCTTTTCCCAAACTTCCCTCTATTCAACAAAAGGGGGGATCCCCCTCTTTTATTTCCTTTTAAAATTAAATTTTTTTTTTTGGGCCATTTTTCTTTTTTTTAAAAAACAACAAATTTTTCCCCATTTTTAAGACGATGACCCCTCAGGGAAAAACCAATGGGAAAAAACAGGAATCCAAAACAAAAAAAATCGTTTTTTTTTCCCCTTTCAATATATTAAATATTAAGAAGGAAAATTTTTTTTTTTTTGGTGCCCCGGAAAAAGCTTTTTTTAAACCTAAAAGGTTGTTGGGGGTTTCCTTCAAAATTGCTTTTTAAAAATTTTCAAGATAAAAAAAATTTTCCCCCCAATTTTCCAGTTATGGAAATCATTTAAAAAAAAGAAAAAATTTAAGGGAAACAGAAATTTTTGGGACCCAAAATCAAACCATTTAACATTTTACCTGACAGACAGTTTTTGGTAAAACAAAAATTTTCACCCCCCCACCACAATTCCAGGGGAAACCCAAAAAATCAGGGGGTGTAAAACCCAAAAAGGGGGTTTTTTTTTAAAAAAAAAAAACTTTTTTTTCCAAAATTTTCTTTGGCACCCCCTAATTTTTTGGGGGTTTCTAAATCCCCTTTTAAATGGTGAAAAAAGTGGTTGAAAAAAAGAAAAGGTTCCCCTAAAATTTATACAGAAAAAACAGTTTTCCCTTTCCCTTTTTTCTTTTCCCTTACCCAAATTTTCCACCCGGCCACAGGGGCCACAAAACTTAAAACTTTCAAGACTTGGAGCGACCCCGGGCTTTTGTTTAGTGCCCCCCCCAAGTCTTTGAAAGAAAAATCCCTTTAAACCGGGCCCTAAAAAAATTTCATTTAAATGTTTTTCTGGGGGCGATTTTTTTAAAAATAAATGCCCAACATTTATTTTGAACTTTTTTAAATTTTTTAAAACCAAGATTTTTCAAATTGGTTTTTTCCTTTTCAAAGGGTTATTTTTTTTTTTGCCTTTTTATTTTATTTTTCCCCACCCCCCTTTTTCTTTTTTTTCTTGTACGTTGTGTATAAAGCGGATGTCCTGAAAACGGGGGGGGTTTTTTTTCCCCCCCCTTCTGATGGTTATATTTTTTTTACTTGCTTTATACATGTATCAGTTATCTGCTTAGTTTTCTATAATCTTTATTTTGCATTATGCTTGGTGACGTTTTAGGGCCTCAGAATCAATTACCAGTTTTCCATAGTTATGGTTTTAACACAAAATAGTCATCCCAGGACACTTTAATATTGTATGTTGGGTCCCTTCTGGTCCTGGAAATAGTGGAAAAATTAAGTTAAAAAATTAGTAACTTTTTCCTTTTAGTATATTTCCCACTAGAATATGTAGTGCATTGTTTCAAAGTAGAAGATAATCAGTCAGGAAATTTTGACTGTTGGACATGATCATAATGGATAGTTATTGTCAGCTCTGACCATTTTGGATGTTTGAAGACCTTAGCCCATCATGCTATGCTTTGTGCTTGCTGTTTTGACCGGACTGGTACAATGGCTTACCCTTATTAACTGTGTATATGTGCATTATACTATGCTCCTATATTATGACACACCTAGAACACATTGTATACATAAACCACCCACTTACTTTGGGACATACACAAGATCTTTTGTTGAGGACATAATAAAGGAGTTCTGCTTAACGAACCTGATGTAATTACTATGGATGCAATAAAGTTTCCTTTCTAAACATTTGAAGATGTAATTTAGGGAATGTTGAGGCTGTATCCATAGTGAAAGTGTAAGCTCTACACTACAGCCATATAGATAATGCACCACCAGCTGAGAAAGATTGCCGATTAACCGATGCCTTTTTGTCATGTGCCAATTTATTTTAAATATATATATTATATATATATTACTAATATATATATATATATAATATTATATATGATTATATATATATATATATATATCATTACATAGAAAAGGAAATTCACTTGCACTCACAAAAAAATATTTAGATGAAAGAAAATCGGGCTTTATTTCATGTGCAAGGGCAACGTTTCGGCTCACTCTTTCTCACGAGTTGGGTCTTTATATCTTATGCAGAATATCCCTCGATGCATTACATAGTATGATCTATCAGCATAACAATAACTTTGGGAACAATGCAGTAGATTTACTTATGTGTAAAATGCACCAAAACTAGGTACAATTTTACACATTTCGTTTTATACCCATTTATAATTCAACAGAGGGCTGGCGCTTAGAGGGATAGTTGTCTGGCTTGAAAAGCAAGAATATGCATTAGAATTGAGGAGTGCAAGGTATGCTAAACAATAGTTGGTATATAAGATTAGACCTCTAATGATGCACTAAATTTATCATACAGTCTGACCCACTCCAATACCTTTGGTGCAACCATAGACCACCTAGGCTAACGTTTACTTTGTCCAAGCCTTAGACAATTAGTAAATCTACTCCAAACTCATTAAGAACAGTTCAATACTACTACCCTACTAATCTGCTAATCGTAGTCATGGATTCAGGAATCTGATATCCTGGAGTTCTGTTCTGCATATTCCTCATAATGAAAAGCTGACATCTAGGAAACAATGTGGTCACTGATGGATATAATTCTCTAACCAAACTATGCCTATTCAGGGTCAAAGTGTCTCAAATTACAAGAGATCATATTAGAAGTCCTTAAAGGAGTTTTGCCATGATGTAATGTTGACGTGGGATCCTCCAAAATGGGCACTTAATCACTTTTCTAAATATATGTGATTAAAAAAAGTGAAGCCTCTGAGAGTTACAGCTTTCTTTACAAGCTCTTAGTTACTTAAGTTTGCATTAGATACGACCAGCTCCAGCTGACAGGAGCTGAGGAGCTGATCTGGTCCCAATTGCGTTTTCTGCACTTCTTATCTGATGACAGGGAACATGACTAAGCTTTCAAGGGACTGTGGAGAAAGATGTTGTGTCTTTTGTATAGAGAATCCACTGGTTCTAATGTTTTATTTGAGTACACATTGCACAACGCTCCCTGCTTCCTCTGCTTCCTCAGAGTTGCTGCTCAGGCCCTCTACCTCTCCTCTGTGAGGCTGCTGTGCTTTTATAGTCTCTCCTGATCAGATTAAGAGGTAATGAACTCACTTCACTGGCAAAACCCCTTTAATTCAACTTCACTAGTGACTATCTTGCTCCTTCTATGACTGTTCTGCATAATGGTTCCTAAATCCGTTATCTAGTCTGTCAAACCAAACCCTTTTTTCTCTGCTTCATGGACTGCTGTGAGTATGAATAGGGGAGAGTTAGGGTTAACTGCAGTCAAAGATGAGGGTTGTCAGGTTTAGTTCTTTAAGAAGAATACAAATCTGTCACAGAGACATTTAGTATTATCAATGGAACAAGGTGTGTGAGCACCCTCTTAGAAATATGACTTGAAGCTCAGAAGCTTTAGGTGTCTCCTCCGCTTATGCTTCTAGGTAGGTATGAGTGTTGCCTTCTAGCATATTGAAGCAGTTTATTGAGCATATCTACTGTGTTGTGCTATGTTCAAGGTACGTTCATGCCTCGGCAGTGGACAGCAAAAATGCACCTCTTATTATGTGACTGCTAGCAATGGTGCAGCCGCTCTACAGATATGCACCCATGCCTGGCTGCACAAGCAGAAAAAAGCTCATTGTTCCTGCCAGCATCTCCTGGCTCAGTATCGACAAGACAGTTCTCAGAAGATTAGTATAGCTGATCCTGTAATCTCTCCCATCTCTGGTTTTAATGCCGGTCTAGTGATTTCTGTTGCATCGGCGAATGAGGGCTCTAAACAGGGCCTGAAAGAGGGTATTCTTTCCAACCCTGGGAGCAGGTTTTGCTGCTCGAAGATAATACAATTTTGCGTTTGGCTGTAAATGCAGAAGGTTCTAGTGTTGATGGAATAGGGAAATATGCAGTAGATTGTGTTAGGTCTAAATGGCAAAAACATCTGAAAAAAAACTGTCACACAGTACAGTTTGGAACGCTTTGATTTGTGAAGTCCCTGGGCTTGTAGTCTGGGTTCACACTGCAGAATTTTGGTCAGCATTTTACATCCATATTTGTAAACCAAAACAGATGTGGAACCAATACAGATAATGTATAATGGAAATATTTACACCTTTTCCATGTTTTGTATCCACACCTGGCTTTGGCTTGCAAATACTGATGCAAAATACTGACCAAAATACTGCTGTGTGAACCCAACCTAACCTGGCTTTGGCAGGGACCAGTGTGCATACTTATGTTACCTGTGTCACAGCACTTTGAAAAATAGAGATATAATTGTAGAATATTTTCTCATCTAAGCATTGTTTCACTCGTTTGATAAAAGGCCAACAGGCCTACAGGTTTGTAGAAATGCGGCAGAAAATGTTATGTGTTTTGTGTTGAATAATATATATATTAATATATATATATATAATATATATATTAATATAATATATATTATAATATATATATATTAAAATTATTATAAAAAATTTTTAAAATATCCCCTTGTCTATCTGAAATACAGGGCATGTCCTTCTTCACTTCAAACCAAATTGTAATCAATAGAGTACTGATTAACGAAACCCGAGATGAAAGTAAATCAACTCTGATTTTTTTATGCACAGGCTTGGACTGGCCCATGAGGAGCAGAAGAAACCCACAATGATCCCCTGGCAATGGTGCCACCACTGATAATAGCAGGCCTAGGGCTGACAGAGGCAGAATGAAGTATAAGCAGTCATATACAGTGGATGTAGAAGGTGCTCAAAAATCAACTCCTCTGGTGGGGCTTTAGGCACCTAGTTCCACACACTGCATATACGCAATTTATTGGTGAGCGAAAAGAAAATACAAATCAATGAAAACTGGCATACAGGAGCATTGTGCCTCGATGATAATAACGTATTTTGGTTGGTGGTTAGCCTCACATGTAATATTTTTGTGGCATAATTACTCATACCCGTGTTTTTTGTTTTTTATCTTGAGCATTTTTCTGCAAAAAAAAAAAACATGCTGGACAAACCCCTTTTAGAAGAAAAATATGCAGCTAAAATTTGGAATTACATGGTCCAACTGCTGCCAAGATGTTTTCCACTTTGCTTCTATCAACACAGTATTAGTCCACTTCTGGGTTGAACAACTGACTATTGTGTCAGTCTGTATCCAGAGCAACCAAAGGTCTACTCAGTGGGTCATTGAACACCAGATCTAGAGAAGCATTTTATCTCTCGTCCCAACTGTTCCATCTATAGAAGTGCAGATCTAGAATGCACATGGTGGGCACTAAGCTGTTCTTTATCATACCATTGCTATTCCTAGCTGAGCCTTTTAGAGGAATGTTGGTGAGGGAGAGGTTGTAACAGCACGGCACGAAGCTACAAAGCTCTCAAGAGTTAACATTTGCCAGTAAGAAAGAAAAACCAACTCCAGTGCTGCTGATAAGCATCAGGAAGTGACATCACCATCCGCTTATGGCAGCTATGGCAGAGAGAGGTGGTCGGTAACTTAGGAAAACTTCTTTAAACAAGCAGGAGATAGGAACTGCTCTAACTCTGAAATTAAGCAAAATCAGAATAACAATGTATTTGGTAATAATCTTTATTTACCTTTGCCTACATGTCTAAAGCTAATCACAGTGGTGGAAATACCCCTTTAACCATGTATAAGCCTTGTGGGTAAATCTACTTTTATACAGCTTAGGCTGGGTTCACACACAGTTTTTTTTGTTTTTCTTGCGCTGATTTTGCATTCGTGTATGCAACCCAAGACCAGGAATGGGTCCAAAACATAGAGGAGGTACAAGACTTTTTATCGTATTATTTCTCTCTGTAGACTCCACTCCTGATTTTGGCTTACAAATGTTGTTGTAGAATACATGTCAAAAAAACACCTTGTTAACCCAGCCTTGTGGGGCTAGATGAGGCTTGGCTCACATCTGGGTCGGGGGTTGGAACCTTAGTCACAGAGCTACAATCATACCTAAACGGATCCATGGGGTCTGTTGGGTTTCTGCCATGGTGTGTGGTTTTATGGGGAAAAAATAGCGCAGCAAGTCATTCCAGACAGAGCTAGTGACAGAGGTTCCCAACAGAACCTACAACGCTGATGTTAAGTGAGCCTTAGACACCACCTAATATATAGTTCATATGCTTCTAAATAAGTGTTCAACTTATATAAGTAAAGTGTTAAGAAACCTTTGTAGCTCTGGACACAAACTTCAAAGTAGTTGTAGTTTGTAAAACCTCTTATGACTATTGGGAGTTGCTGAAACTATGGTATAGTGTCCTATGCATCTGTTTCTGGTGTCCTTTGACAGCTATTTGGTCTTCACCATAGTGGAGTTTGGAGTGTGATAGTTTGAGGTGTGGGACCGGGTGTCTTTTAGGCACATGTTCACACGGCTTAAAATGGGGCCGTATTTCGGTCCCGTAATTACGCGCCGGAAGTGCGCCCCAATTACGGGCCGGGAAAACGGCCCATTCATTACGGTAATTCACAGTTCTCATGGAGAAACTATGGATTACGTTTTCCTCTCCCGCTCGGCGAAGCCGCCAGGGCGGGGGAGAAAATTGACATTGTCACTTTTCTAGCGGCGTATACGCCCCGCTTAGCAGTGATTGTCTATGGGCCGGCGAAGTGCCGGCGCCCCGCCCCCGTCCAAACGGCTTTAATTGCGGGGGCGTAATTACGCCCTGCAAATACACCGTGTGAAACATAGCCTTATACTGATAACAAGTTCCAAAACAAAGGGTTTCCCTTACTACAGGTAATGAGTGGGAGGGGCAGAGGAGCCTCTTAAAGAAGAAGTTACAGATTGTGAAGCCAGAAAATCTCGCTTGTTTGTAGGTGACCAAATACTTATTTTCCACCATAATTTATAAATAAATTCTTTCCAAATCAGACAATGTGATTTTCTGGATTTGTTTTCTCATTTTGTCTCTCATAGTTGAGGTCTACCTATGATGTCAATTACAGGCCTCTCATCTTTTTAAGTGGGAAAACTTGCACAATTGGTGGCTGACTAAATACTTTTTTTCCCCCACTGTATGGAAGCCACTGCAATGAAATTTTGCAGGCTGACCAAAGTTTACCTGGTGAAAAGTACTCAAGACGAAATCCACTGAACACAGCACAAGTACACCATATATAAATCATTGTTTCTTTTTTTTCATCTAAAATACTCATTTAAAGTGGCCCCATCATCAGTCTGTGCATAATATTGCGAGTCTTAAACACTCATATTTCAAGCTGTGAAAAAATGCATTGTACTAGACAAGCCTGTCAGTCTTTGTATGAACACTAGTATATTGTACTTTTAACAAGATATGAGGAGTGTCCTGTTCAAACAGCCTCACCTGCTTGCTCTTAAATGCTCCCATTTAGTGAGGCTGTGTCCATATATCTCTTCCTTCCCCCCAAGCCCTCAAAGCTCTCGGAGTGGTTATGGGAACTATAATATTCAGGGCAGTATTTTAGTGCTACACCCAAGTTTGGTGTGTGGTTGTTTGTTTTTTTTATTTTTTTTTTTTAAGAGCTGGAATATTAGTCTATCAGATATTTTACCAAAAGTAATGTTCAAATACTGTACTTGTGTTGTCCTATTTTCTGAACAGTGGATTCTTACAAGTTGACCACCTCTACTGACAGCTGTGAAAAGGGCGCATATGCTTTTTTCCATTCTCCTTTTTTTCTATCTTTCCTCCCAACTATCAGGAACTGCATGGAAATTGTATACTCTACGTTCATGCAGATTTTCTCCAGGTATTTTGGTTCCTCAGACAAAACCTTGATATGGTGTCTTATAAAATTGGACCAAGGCACGTATGTAGGATAAAAGAATTAGGTTGGGAACAGGGATTCATGTAAATCATGGCATCTTTTGTACAACACTGCAGAATATGTTAGTACTATGGATGTATTACTGTGCATGATGTCCTGCTGTACATGGGGGGGGGGTGTTATAGGTTTTGTCTGTTGGGATTTTATTTTCTCTTTGTATTTTAATTATTTAAAAAAATCTTTTGAATAAAAATATTTAACAAAATGGATATTAGCACTAGTTAAGAATTGGGAACAAGTAAATAATATCTGCTCATGTCGCAGGAAGTCAGGTATCTAGTACAGACTGTATTGTAGGCATTCATTGTCATATCCAAGTTGTCTATCTGTGTGACAGAATGTAAATAGAAAAGTGCACAGAACGCATATATTTTCAGTTTTTTGGATCAGAGGTACTTTAGACCTGCCAACAGAGCTGAATGTAATGAGTTTGTAGCTCTAGATCCTTGGTGGCAGATGCTAAACTGGCTTGGTGGGCATGTTTAGTGGTGTTTTGCTTCTTGGAAAGCCAACATGCACATACGGAAGGCTGGAGAGCCTCCTGTAGTGTGAATTAATTATTGTGCTGCTAGGAGCGCATGGAATTCGCACTGTGACTCTCTTGAAGACTAGCCATTGTGTATATGACAATTGAGGTAAAACCACCACATTCCAGCAGCAAGCAGGACTGACCCCGCAGCTTACACATTAATGTTTGGACTCCTGGTTTATTAATTAAACAGACCCGTATCAGTAAAGGAATGTGTGATAAGCGTAGTGTGCTGTGGGAAGTAGTCTGGGCGCTGGGATACTCTATACACGTGCATTTAACCTATTATGTCTGTATTCAAAGCTCTAAAAGGTCCATTCTACCCAGAGTTCCTTGCTCAAGCTTTTCCCATCTATTTGCCAGATATCCAGACTAAATTAAAGAAGTATGAGATAAATAGTTTTTTTGCCTTATTTTTAGCACACAATATTATAATGTATATCCCACCCAATATTCATCAGAGTTGTCCCTCTGGGATCCACACCTATTTGGAGAGAGAGCCTCTGAAACTCCTGTTTCAGAATGGAGAAGTGACCTATCTTACATTGATGGTGTATGCTATAGTTCTAAGCCCCCTAGCCATCTTTTAATATTTGTAACTTGGTGCAATAATAACAGTACTACAATAACCTCACATTCCAAGCTCTTAAAGAGGATCTCTACTTCAGACAAATGGTCCTTAAACAAGAATGTTGATCACAAGGTGTTCCTGTGCAGGGACCCCCAGAAATGAGATGTAATTTGCTGGGAAGTTTGGCACTGACTTTAGTTTTTCTGAAGCGTCACCACGGAGGAAGTTCTATCAATGTACTGTCTATGTAATTCAGGACAGGTCCTCCCGAGTGAGAGATGCTCTTTGTTCAGGAGCCCCATCTTTTGGGCAGTGTGAGAGACGGTTACAGAGGCTATGAACTTAGATTTATATTATAGGGTATATGAAAATGGGTTTTCCAACCCAGAGTACGCCTTTAAACGGATTGTCCACCTCATTAAAAAGTCAGATAAATAGTTCTGGGCCCCAAATAAAGTTTCAAAAATAAAGAGTTGTGCCCGGTTCCATCGGAGCATCTCTCCGATATTCTGACACGCAATCACTTCTGAATGGGGACGTCATTGATGGCAGAGGTCACGTGCCACTAATTTACATCACTGTGAAGTAAGTGAACAGCTCAAAACAGTGATGTAAGTAAAGGCAAGTGACTTCTGTAGCCAATCAGTGGCCTCAGCATTGATGGTGTCAATGCACCACTGTGATCAGAAAACGGTGCCCTGGACTTATGTCTTTTTTTTGGGGGGGGGGGGTTGTTCCTTTTTAAATTAGGCATAAAACCCCTTTAAGGCATTTTGGGGTAAGGGACAGGTCTTTTTAGAACCCACTTTATGGAAGAAAAAATGTTAAATGATCTTAAAACCAAAGACGTTCCAAAAATCCAGAACAATACATTTTTGGGGGTTTAGTTTTGGTTTTAGCCTGGGGTTTTTAAGAAAATCTTAGAGCAATGATTGGTTATAATGAGTCATTTTAAGTATGGACACTAAAGGACACGTTTACCATTATCTTGCTTTTTCTTTTGTAAATTGAAAATTTGGCAGATTCGTGCTAGCGTTTCTTTTTACTCTAACCTCCTTTTCTTTCTAAATGATGGTTTGAACGTTTTGTATGTAACTGGGTGTCTGTATAAGAACATGTGCTCACTTTTCTGTATGAAATTCTGTGGGCGGCCTTCAGCTGTCACTGACTCAATGTCTTTAATAATCTTGTAGCAACTTTTCGGCTAATTCACATTGATTTTAACCTTCTACATGATTCCCTTTTCTCGGAACACTGTGCACCAGAATGATAAAGGATAAACCATTGTAGCCCATTCTTTTACTTCAGTCATGCACAAGGGTCACTTATGGACAGGGGGCCCAACAGTACGCATTCAAACCACTTTTACCAGAAAATTTGTTACCAGATTAACCTCAAAAATTTTTTTGTGGGAAAAAAATTTTGGAACCCCTTTAACTTGGTCTTTTACTTATGACTCTTGGCATAGCAGGTTTTAATATTGAGGTTTCAATAGAGCAGGAGAGCAGCTTGTGTACAACGGGTGTTTATGAAATAAGAAACGGTCTCTGCCAGGTACTTGTTGCTTGCATACATAACCAAAAACTTAAATATGATATCTATCTATCTAGATAGATATAGATAGATATCTATATTTAGAGAGGAAAATTAAAGAGGACGTGTGACATCCCCTGACATGCCTATTTTAGTACACACTTGTGCTCGTGCAATACCAATTCTGGAGCATCTTCTATTATAACTCTGTTGTGCTTTTCCTCTTGTTATTTCTTCTAAATATGTATCTCTGAATCTGTCAAGTGTGTGTCTGTCAGCACTGATTGTCCAATGTTAGACTGTGCAGAGTCAGTGTATACAGGGACACACCCTATTGAAAACTGAAATGGTAACACCCAACTGACAGATTCAGTAATACTTTACTAGGAGGAATAACAGAGGAACAGCACAACACAGAGTTATGGGAGAAGAGGCTCCAGAATTGTTTCATGTAAGAAAAAAGTAATACACCCATAATCTGATCTAATGCTATCCAGATAGTTGCAGGTTACCCAACTGCAATCTTCAAGGTAATCCGGCACTCATGTGAGGTAAATCCACAAGATGTATATCCAGAAAAAACACACTCTCTTTTATTTACCCAACTGCACAGACTATGTCTAGGACACACACAAATCTGGGGACACTTTTTTTTTTTTTTTTTTTTTTTTTTGGTTTATTTTGCCCACTTTAGTATTTTATTAAGACAGCCAAGTGATACATTACAGTGAATGGGATTTTAAGTTCTACACTTAAGCTACATCTGTACAGCAATGTTAAAATGCCGTTCAAAATCCTACGGCATTTTAACATTGCTGTATCATGGCTTTTGCCACGGGCTTGTGCCATGGGCTGCACGGGAGCCTGACGGGTATCCAGCGGAAGATAGAACATGTTCTAACTTCCGCCGGACGGACAGCGGCTTCAGTAGAAAAATCGTGCTGTGTAGACTACGGCACATTTTCTATTGAGGTCTACACGGCGCTGGGTACAATAAGATTTTCAGCATTTTCAAAATACTGAATCAGACGAGAATCCAGTTCTGTGTAGACATAGCCTTAAAGGGCGAGTTTTAGGATAGATATGGGAAGCATCATCCTAGGACTGAGGGAAAAACAGTGGCTCAGGGGTTTGAAATTTTGTCCTCAAAGTGGGTCCGGGTTTCAAATTCGAACCGGGCACGAAAATTTTGGGGACACCCCTTTTTAAACCAAATGGTAAAACCCAACGAAACCCTATCTTTTATGGGGAAAAAAAGGGAAAGCCCCGGTTAGGGAGGAGGCCCCAAAATTGGTTAAAAAAATTTTAAACACTAATTAACTGCTTAATATGGGCCCAATCTTTAATTAACCCGGGCTTTGGGTAATAAATTTTTTTTTCCAAAAAAAACCCCTCTTTTTTTAAAATGGTATGAACATTCTAAACTTGGGTTTTTTTTTTTTTTTTTTTGGTTTTTTTTCCCCCTTTTTAGAATTTTATTAAACACCCCCTTTAAAATTTTCTAAAAGGGTTTTTGTTCTACACTTGACACTGAAGCTGTTAAAATGGAAAATTTGGGGTTTTATTCTTTAAATTTTTTTTCCCTTTTTCATTTTTTAATTTTTTGGGGTTCCCTTTTTTTTCTGTTCTTTGGGGGGGGTTTTTTTTTTTTAAAAAAATTTTTTTAAAGGAAAGGGGGAAAGGGGGGGGGTAAAAAAGAGAAAAAAGGGGAAAAAAGGATAAATTTTGGAAAAAAGAAAGGGGTTTTTTAGGATGTGGGGAAAGTTTATCTGGGACCAGGGAAAAAAAGGGTAGGGGGAAAGTGGGAAAGGGGGGGGTTTTTGAAAAGGGGTTCAGTTCCCCCCCTTTTCTTTTTTTGGGTTTCATTTTTTTAAGACCCTTTAAAAGAAAAAAAGGGGGAGGGGGGGAGGGGGAGAGGGGTTCTTTTTTTCCCCTGTAACTTTGGAAAAAAAGGTCATTTTGGGTAAATACAGCTCACCGGGTTCTAAGCCCTGGCAGAGCAGAACCCCTGGAAAGCCAGGAACTTGGGGCTGTATTCAAAGTTCAAGAAGGCATTAACAGTGGAGAGCCCGGCTCGCTCTCTGCTCCGGCACCATTTGTCTTGGGATTGGTGGGAAGTGTGTTTTAGACGTCACACACAATTGTCTAGACTGTATACAGCTGGCAACTGTTGCTGTAAAAATTGTCTGTACAGATATGCAGCCTCTGGATGTGAGCAAGATTTGTTTCTATTCATTGATCGTAAACAGATCTTGAAAATGGTTGGGTATTAAAACACATTGTATATTAGAAAGTTGCGTAACTTTTCATTGTACAGTGATAAAGACTTATATAAGAAAAACCCGGGGCCCAAAAAAAAAGTGAATATTAAGAGCATCCTGTTTTTACAGTGTAATTTTCAAGATTGTTACGGTAACACGGGGCGCCAAAATATACACGTGTTTTTAAAATTTTTTCGCTAATGAATATATTCCCTTTGCATTTTTAATTTTTATTCTAATATGTTTTACTTGCAAGTAACAAGCTTTTTGCTTCCGTTTAGCCCGTGCTTTTATTTTAAAACCAAACCCCCAAACTGCCCATTGCCCCTCTTCTTAATGACATGTCTTTCAGGTATCTTTCTTACTGCGGCCCTAAAAATTAAAAAGGGTTTTTTAAAAAAACTGTCTTCCTAACTTTTGAATTTTTGTTTTTCCCCTTTTCCACAAAATTATTTTATCCTCTATTTTTGTTTGGTTTTTAAAAACTGTTCCCCTTCTCGCACTTTAATGGCGTATAAATAGGATATGCCATCAAAGTGTGATAGATGTGGGACTTGAACCTTTTATGGGACTTTTGGTTGGGGGTTTTCCCCCGATAAGTGCAAGGGCCCGGAGGGTTTGGGAGCCACAACCCTTTACAATTTTTTTAGGGGAAATCATTTGATAGTCAAAAATTTCAAGATAGGAAAAAACCCCTTTAATTTTCCCTTTTTTTTTTGCCCGGGGGTTTTTGAAAATTTTTGGGGATTGGGCTATGTTTTTCTTTGGAAAAACATTGAAAAAAAAAATTTAGAATGTTTTGGGGGAAAAAAAAGGGGTTTCGGGTGGGAAATTTTAAATAAGGTAATGCAAAAGATGACTGTGCTGGTCTTCAGCAAAGCTTGGAGATTCTAGATCGGGGGTCTCAAACTGCGGCCCTCCAGCTGTTGGGAAACTACAACTCCCATCATGCATTTGTATTAAAACAAAACATTTCCATGATGGGGTTGTAGTTTTCCCAAACACTGGGTGGCCGCAGTTTGAGACCCCTGTTCTAGGGTTTTGGGCCACTCAGGGGGGAAAGGACGTCTTACTAGGGGCCCGCCCCTACACGGTTTCCAAACTAGTATAAATTTGACCTTTCCACTGTAGAACCCACAGAGGTGATGAAAACTCTTAATTTGAAAATCTAAATTTTAAATAAACCTAAAAAATTTTTTTATTAAAACCAAAATGTCAAAAAAAAATTTCCAAAAAACTATGGGATAAGGTTTTATGGTTTTTGTCAGTTTTTTACAAGAGTGTTTAAATTGAAGGGGGGAGAAGGGGTTTTATGTCCATGGGCTATTTTTTGTAACCCTACAAGGGGCTAAACAGGGATCGGTCATAAAAGTTAATTTTTGCACAGAAAAAGTATTGTTTTGGGAAAACTATGGGGAATTTTAAAAAGCTTGATCCTCTGTGATGATGGTTTTTAAAATCAAATAAAGAGTAACAAATAAATTTTTTACTGCTATATATAGAAATGACACAACTGCTGGCTAACGAAGTCCATTTCTTTTTACAGAATTGCCAAGACATTTGTTAATTCTCCATGGCAGCTGCACAAACGTTCAGTCTGTCCTGTGACACTAGGAACCATTATCATCGATCTTTCAACTCTGACATTTCGTACAAGTGCAACATGGGTAGTGTGAGCAGCCTGATAGAGAAACAAGACTTTTCACCAGATGAATTTTAAACCCAGGAACCCTTTAAACCCCTACCAGATTCACACAACCCTGGAAATATCTTCAAAAGGGGTCTAAATCAGCGAGAACTGCTGAACTATTTGAGCATCACAAAGAAAGATGGGAAAAGTGGTAAGAAGTTCTCCTCGGGGCTGATATTTCGCAGAGAGCGCAGCGTGGATGGAGCAGAGAATGACTATCCAGTTTTGTACCACAAAGAGCGACGGGGGACAGATTTTAGCAAAAGCTCCCTTCCAGAAAGAGGACGTTTTGAAAAGGTCAGTACCTTCAATATCTTAGCGAATAATTTGGTCTTTAAGTGAGTTGTAGACTTTTTTTTTTTTTTCTGGTTTGGTAACACTACCATTATATTTATAAGTAAAATAGCTAGAAGATATACTAGCACAGTTCTCCTCCTAATCGTGTTCTTTCTAGAACTGTTAAAATAGCATTTGGCATCTTGAAATTTTGGTTTGGGACTTGCACAGCCAGTTCTCTGTGGCCCATTGTTTTAACCTCTTATCAAGGTGGTCAACTATCCGTAGCTTCCTGGACAGTCTGTAACAATATTGCATTTTTTTTTCTAGTATCCGTGGGAAAAAAAAATTGTCTACTCCATGTTTTCATAGCTATATTCTTGAAATTTTTGAAAACGTTGTCCAAAGGAAATTAGTCGGGTTGGTCATTCTGCACATTATCAGCATCTTATTGATGTCCTCGTTTTAGTGCCACTGCCTTGGGTATTTGGCATGTCACGAGAAACTTGAAATTCGCCATGCCATTAGATGTAAAGTTTTCCCCTTTCTCTTGCCATCAAATCCAAAGATTTTTAATTTTGATGATGGAGATGGAAGTTTTCAATGTTCATTAGCTTTCTGCTGTTGAAGTTTCATGCCACTTTCCATAATATTCAAGGACAAAACCTAATTGCATGGGTTAAAAAAAATATATTGCAAAATTATATTGTTTTTTGTGACCTATACAAATGTTGCATTTGGTTCACCATTTTACTGTAAAGGAAATGGATACTAAAGGGGTTTTGCAAGATTTTTAATAAGCTTTCTACCATTCTTTCTTCCACTGTGTTTACAAAGAAAATTAATGCATACTTAATTCTCGTATCACTGCAAAATTATAATCCCTGTTAAAACATACTTAATTCTCCCATCACCACCGTTCCCGCACTGTCAGAGCACTTGTTCCCCCGGTCTCTCACTGATGACGTCATGTTCATGGATCACATGATGTAATCTGCATATACAACATGTGACTACTGAGGCCAGGGTTTGGTTGCAGCATCTCATGATCCATGAATGTGATGTCATCAGTGAAGGAACAGGGGTGACACTGAAGCTCTGGCAGTGCTAGAACGGTGGGAATAGGAGTGGTAAGTATGGGTTAACTTTCTACTTTAGCACAGTGGAAGGTGGTAGAGAAGTTTCCAAGTCTTTTAAAAACCTCCCTTACTTACATTAGGGTAGTTTTATACACTGTTTTTTGGAAATGCAGTTTTTTTTACACCACAGCCAGAATTAGATACAGCAGAAAAAAGGAGAGGGTCTTGTTCACATCATGTTTCCTGACTCCATCTGGATACGGGGGAAAAAGTTATCCTTACATATATTGCAGTGGAGCCATAGGATACAATAGGGCATAAGTAGTCTCTTTTAGCCTAACACGCTTTTGTGTTTGGCACAATGTATATAAACAAAAAATAGAGAATTGTCATCCAAAAGAAACACTTACTGTTTCCTAAGAAATGGGAAATATAACAGAAGGACTTTGGACTTTGGCCCTACAGCATCTGTCAAACTTTTTGTGAACAAATCTTGATTGGTCCCTGCAACGGAGCCAGTAAATGTGATGTGAATAGGGCCAAAGTCCTTCTGTTATATTTCCCATTTCTTTTAAGTTCACTTCTAGCTTTGGCTCTTCAAAACACCTATTGTGTGAAACTACCCTTATGAAGGTGCACAAGATTGAGTAAGATTCCTGTTTTATACAGTGTGACCTGCATTACAACTGTCTTAATAACGTTAACCTGAATTTCAGATTTTCCTTTTACAGTCTCGCTTTGGGCAGTCTGCTTTAAAGCCATCAAATGCTAAGAACTTCATGTCTATGCAGAGCTTATGTTCCTCTGGTGGAGAGAAGTTATCGAAAAGCAATGGCAGCCTGAATACATTAGGTAGTCTGAACAGCCCTCCTCGTCGTGGACCACGAAAGTCAAACACTCATAATCGGCACGAGAGTGAAAATGACGAGAACGACAGCTTGTCCGATTCAAGACAAAATTCCATTAACAGCTTTACTGCATACAGTCCTGGATTTAGCGTAGCACGTGGTCAAATCAGCGCTTCCACTGGGCATATTAATCATATCGGTGGATCATTAGACAGAGCATCCCGGGTATCTGGCGAGAAGAAACCACTATCTTGCAAGAGTATGGCAACATTGAGCCGTCTACAGTGTTCTGGGGAGCCTCCTCCTCCGTATGAGTACTCTCAGTCTGTAGACGATGTGGCCCGTCAGCTTGAAGAAAGGTTAAATGAAAAGAGTATAGAACTGAGACAGCTTAGGAGTCCAAGTGACAAAGATGATCCTTTTACTCAGGTGAGTGAATTTATTCCTTGAAGGCAGAACTTTTGTTCCTTTGAATTGTGTAGTCTGTATACTGCATTGTCGTCTTTCAAGGATGGACCTTATTATCTCATAATCGTTTGAGATAATAGTGTGGGGACTGGAGGTACTATATATTACAGCATTTGACTATCACCTTTCCAAAAAATTCTTCTCAGGTTTTTACGGTTACTTCCTATAAAACGGCATAGACGGGGGTTCTCCCAATACCCTTCTTTTTTCACAAATCACAGAAATATAATAAGCCGTCCAAAACAATAAACTTCTTTCATAGGTTCTCTCTTAACAAAGGGGACGTGTCCCTCGAAACATAGCAGGTGCAGTGAGCTAAGGGCGGAATTGGCAACACGCGTTTGGAACTGGAGGTACCCCATTCCTTGGATCGGCTCAGCATAGATTTACTCAAGTGGGATTAGTCCGTTAAGGCCATCAGAACGTGTTTCTTATCTTTCACCTCCAGATCTTAAACGGGTTTTCCAGCTTTAAAAATATAGGCTTTGTACTCGCCACCATTCCAGTGCTGCAGTTAATCGGCGTCTCCCTGTCACTGCAGACCAATCAGTGGCTTCAGATGTCATATTCATTTCCACTGATATCACAGCAAGTGTGTGGTAATGCCACTGTTTGGCAGTCATATAGCAAAACAGGAAATCGGCAGCACTGAAGTGGCAGTGAGTAGGGACGCCATCAGGGCAGCATTTCTGTCAGGGGCCTCTATGTATAAAAAAAAAAGGCTTGCAATATAGTGCACTGGCAAGGGGCTCAGATGCTTCAGCTACATGGGTCCCTGAAATTACTTATGGCACCCCTGGTGGTAAGTTTAATGCGGAGTATGTATTTATTTATTTATTTATTTTTTTATGCAGCTGTAGTTCATCTTTTATTTTTATTTTTTAAGAGAAGAAAGCATTTTTTTTTTTTTTAAATAAAAGCACGGAGCGTAATCTTAAGCAGCAGTTTTAAAGGGATGTTCTGGGACTTACAAAGCTTATTGGTCCACTGGGGTATGATTAAAAATAGAGAAATAGAAGCCTGCTTACCTCTGTGACAGTCCCATTGGCCGGTCGTGACTTGTGATTGATTGCACATGAACGTTCACTGTACAGCGGGGATGAACAGGGTCATCCACCGGGACAGAATGGGAGCATCATGGAGGCGAGTATGTTTCTTTCTTTTTTTTTTCTATTTTAATCAAACCCCAGAGGACCAAAGAGCTTTTGTACGTCCCGGAACACCCCTTTAAATGGTAACCACCCCTTTAAATGTTAACCACATCACTATGAGGAATAACTTTGTCATTTCTACTGTCCAGTCCTTCCATCTGTCCACTACCATAGAGGATTTACAACTTACCTCAGTCTTGGCCATTGGGGATGTGTTTTGACAGTTCTTTTGTTTTTAATCCCTTTTATGCATCTTTGTTTTATGCATCTGTGTTTTATTGAGTGTAATTGCAGCCAAAATTAAAGTAAATTAGCATGCCACTGAATTCAGACTCCTTTTCTCTTGGATATCTTGATTGTAAGAAAAAGTTAGCATTTTATGCTAATGAACTGCTGTCTCCACAGGTATTTGAAGATAAGCGCCGTCTATGGATGGAAGAACTTGATGAATTAAAGCAAATGTACATAATGAAGCTGCAGCAGATCTCGCAGCAGGCATTGCGTAGCCAACGAGCCTTACAGCTGCAGCTTTATAAAGTTCAACAGGAGAAAAAACGTCTTCATGAGGAACTAAACTCCATAAAGGCAGAGTGTGAGCAGCTGAGACAAAAACAGCCAACCCAGACTGAAAACCTTAGCCCTAAACTTGAGGAGTCAAAATGGGAGGTAGGAGAATTTACTGTGATTTATAATGTTAATGTTTCCTTTTTTTCGTTTAAGTGGTGCTGTAAACATCCATGCTACTAGTAATATCACTTGTCCACCTATTTAATTTGAATATTGGATAATTTTCCTTAATGTGACTGTAAACCTTAGCTCTATTCTGCCAAGTGCAGCCAACTATCTAATGTGTATGGTGGTTTCTCCCTGGATAGCAGACATCAGGGGGAAGGACCAGGCATGGTCAATGTTGTTCCTAATAGAGAGAAGAGGGATCTGGCAACAGATTATTCCCCTCTCAATTAAAAAGACCTGCCCACAAGCTGAAGCTGAGTGAGCATATTTATGGTAGAGTTGGATGGAATCGCTATAGGCTAAACATTCATCTGTGTTAAGTGCATGGTTCGGTTTAGCGGTCTCATATGATGTCTGCAATAGTAAAATCTTATGAAACTTATAATGTTTCACATTTTAACATCATTATAAACTATATATCTGTTTTCTCAATAAAGCTACCTGTATAAAAGGTATTTATAAGATACATATATAAAAGTTATCTCTGGAAACTACGTAAATGGCAATTCCATCAGAAAAGTAGTTTTATAACAAAACCCAAATGTGATGATAATAGTATAAATGGAATAACAGTTAATAAATATGTAATCCCGCTCCATTTTCCCTACTCTGAAATTATAACGTGCCAGTCAAAGTCCAGGAGGGCTCATAGCGTTTTGGCAGCCTACTACTGTAAAAAATTTATCCCATTGAATACCGTGAAGGTGCGCAATAGGGCGACAGACTTCTATAGGGAAAACTATAGTCCAAACCAGTTGACGTTTGTCCTATTTAGCGAATGTATACAATTTCTGCATCGAACACAGTTTTGTGAAATCAAATGTTTTCCAATTAGGACTATGTTTCCCTTATAGAAGTCTAGAGCCCCATTGCAGCCCAACCGCAGTATTTGTCGGGATAAATAGTCACAGTATCCTGACTTAAACCATGAACGGGATGCCAAAATGCTATATAAATGAAGCCTTATGTATACATAATACATAAACTTTCTAGGAAAAAAAGTTCAACCCTTCTGCTGAGTTCTTAAAACATTTTTTTTAATAACATCACCCTTTTAGTTTAGCCCTATTCACGTCATATTTTCAGCCTCCATTACCAGTACCTTGAATAGGTATCCTAACGTGTACCACGGTGGAGCCATAGAGATCTATAGGGCAAATGTCTCTTTTGGGATGCGTTTGCTCTGTTTCCCAATTTGTATTTGTGTTATGCGCCAAACACAAAAAATATGGTCTAATGTGATAGACCACAATCTTTAATTTGGCACATAAAATGTATACAATTGGAAAATGATCCAAACATGGTCCAAAAGAGAGACTCTGTTTAGTTTACCTAGTGGTCCAGCCATGTTTCCTAAATATGAGGTGGTTTACATAAAAAGTGGTTGGACCTGCCAACCGGACAGTACATCTATATACGGAGAAGTGCCTGTGAGCCCCCAAGTGCATAGACTGTCAAGAATGTGTATGATGGCAAGTGGTTAGCGATCTTGGTAGACCTGCCTGAGAAGATATATTCTCAGGGCGTACTTAAAACTATTAGGAGTTCACCTGGTCATGGGGAGAGCACATTCCAGAGAACTGGTGCAACACATGCGAAGTCTTGAAGGCGAACATGGGAGGTTTATATGACGAAGGCATTTAATCGAAGATCATCGGCAGAATGCAGAGACCTGGTAGAGTGGTGGACAGAGACGCAGCACTGTGGAGAGCTTTATGGGTGGGCGTGATTAGTTTAAACCGTATTCTGTGCTGCGTGAGAAACCAGTAATGAAAGAAAGATGAGCCTGGCTGTTGCATTCAGGATAGATTGGAGAGGGGAGCATTTATAGAGAGGGAGACAGATGAGCAAGGAGTTACATTAGTCAAGACGTGAGTGTATAAGAACCTAGGAAATTTATTAAAATGTAAATAAAAGTATATAGCTTTGTCGCTAAAGCAGGCATTGGAACAGGGAGTTCTTTGCAGCATATAATCACTTCTGTCAAAACTGTCTGCCAAGCATCACCTCCTAAATAACTTGTTAATCTGAGAAGTACACCATGGAATAATCTAGAAGCTGTACTATAACATCGTTGCGTTAATCTTTTTCCTTTTTTTTTTCCATCCTGTAGATTTCCCAGAAGGCTGGTGAGATTTCTCTCCTGAAACAGCAGCTAAGAGACTGTCAAGCTGAGGTTACACAGAAAATGGGGGAAATCTTCCTGATGAAGACACAACTACGAGAAGCAAAAACTTTAGCAAGAGAAAAGGAGAGAGAGTCTACAGACTTAAAAGTTCATCTTCAGGCTCTGGAGGTTGCCAGAGAAAAATCTCCAACAATTACCCAAGGAAATCTCTCTACCATGGATGACTCAAAGTGGGCTCAGAAGGAGGGCTCCGAAACATCAGAATTAGAGAGGCTAAAGGCCGAGTTGATGCTGGAAAGACGTCAGAATGAAGCACAGATGCTAAATTTTGAGATTGAAAGGAAAATTTGGAAAGAGGAAAAAGATAAAGTGTTAAGGTACCAGAAGGAGATTCAGGCAAGCTACCTAGAAATGTATCATCGCAATCAGGCTCTTGAAAGACAGGTCCAAGAAATTAGACCAATGCCAGGTCAGTCTCCAAGTACCCCCTCACTTTGGATGGACACTGTAGAAGCATTTGAGACAACATGAAATAAAAAGTATGCAGTACTTTCTAAGCTAAGCAAGCACTGATCATAGAACAGATCACCTGTGGGTTCAGACGATGTGAGAACCTCCAATTCTCATGAACAAATGTACTTGGTATAGGTTTTGTGGTATAAAGAAGCCGGATCATTCTCTCTGGGTGACTTTATTTGGTCATTAAAACTCTTATGCCACTATGCCATGGTGACAGATGTTGGTATCATCAATGAGATCTTTAGTTTTTCAAGGGTATACCACTCTTGTACTATTCTATATATTGCTGATTTGAAATTTAGTAATTTAAAATAGATATTGACCAGATAACACATCCACAGTGCAGATTGTGGACTGTAACATGATTTTATTGACAATGACACAACTATGGTTGGAGGATTTAGTCTGACTAGAACACAGCTGTGTTTGCCTCTATGTAGAATTCCTGCAGCACTTTATCTATTGTTGCCTGTTTATTGAAACTTATGGTTCATTTTTTTTTTTACAAGACAAACCTATATTTGTAGGAGCTTAGAAACCTTTGACCTATCCAACGCTGTGACGATAATTGGGTTAAAATGTATGTCTTTAATAACCGGCTGCCATTTGAGGATGTGGCTAATAATCTCCTAAACTGGCTGAATATTAACGTGGTAAACAATGACCCAAAAAGCGTACCTTTTAGTTGTTGTAAGTGACTAGGTTACGTTTGGTGGTTCCTCTAACCTTTTCAGTCTTACTGTATTTCTGAACTTTACATATGTCTGCTTCTGTATAACCAGTTTTGGAAACTTATGCAGCGTACAGGAATTCATCCCAAGACCAGTGAAGGAAAATGCCCTATTAGTTTGGAAAGTTGGTGACAGGCAGGCATTGTATTTGGATGGACTACTATATTTTTTTTGTTCACGCCTGTTAACTCAATATAACTTGGTATCAGACTATGTTTTTAATCATATTTGCCAATCGCCTCATTTGTAATCCAGGAGACTTTTAGCCATTGCCCAGAAACGGACTCCACCAAAAAACATCCATTTTATGGTGGGGTTTACATAAGCCTCATCCCTGACGCGGCCCATGTATTTGATGTCTGCTCTCCGGACTCTGTTACTAAATGCTTGTATTCCTCGTAAAATAACGCTGTGGCAACTTTTCTATGAATTCTATATTGCGCCATTCCTTTCTTAATCCTACAATAAAATCACCACTTGTGTGACTTAAAGGGGTTGTCTCACTATATTGATTCATCCTTTTTTTTGGTTTCATTTTGAATTCAGGGGTGTGTTTACTGGTTTCAACTAAGCTATGATAGAAGCCATGTCTGTAGCTATAGCAACCAGCGCTGACAGCCTATCAGGAGAGGTTGAACAGGTCTGTAGCTATAGCGACCTGAGGAGCTGATGCAGCCCATACAAGAGGGGATATCTAGGAATAGGTAGGACACTGTTAATGGACATATATTGCAAAGTGACTTGTTTTTGCAAGATCTTTAACATAAAAGCAATCCTTGTAGTGAGACAATCCCTTTAAGGACCTTTTACATGGGGTGATTACTGACCATAGGAATGTTCCCTCCTGAGTAGTGCCCCATGTATAAGACCCTGCGATCAGCTGACATACTGGCAAACATTCATTATTTGTCTAATGCCATCCAAGAGACAGAGGTAAATTCCCATTTCTTGATGGCACAACTCCCTATGTAAAAAGGAGATTTGCGGCTAACATATGTCTATGGGCAGAAAGGTTTCGACTTAGGATCGCAAGACTGAAACTGTTCATTTAAACTGCGTCTAATAATTGCCCTGTAAAAATGAATGTGAATGAGTGCCAATGGAGATCCTATATTGTCCGTTGTCACTCATGAAGGGTGGATATTCTGCTTGTATAAAAAGACGCTTAGCATTGCTATTTTTCTTGTTGGCAGGGGGTATACATACATGGTCTGACAGCGTGGACTGTCACACGGATAGACTAGTTATTGTAAAACCTTGTTGTCCTTTTAGTCAATAGCAACATGCAGCAGATATTTTATAGGGAATTCAAGTATTTACTAAAATGGACATTTCAGAAGAGCCAAAAGGAAGATCTAAAGCTGCGGCCAACAGAATAACTGACAAACCTATTCCCTGAACAGTGGAACACGGTGCTGTATGACCTACTAAATGTTCATATGTTCTATGCTTCTAGTGACTGACGACAACAAGCATTCTACCATGTAAAATGTCATACATTGTGTGCTCTACTATGTATTTTTGTGATTTTTTTTTTAAACCATTTTTGAATTTGAAATGTGAAAACCTCAGCTAAAAATAAATATTTTTTTTTTATTTGTAACTTATCAATTACTGTGATTTAGTGTTTTCTCTGTAATAAGGGACCTAATTCCTTAAAAATATTTACACTGTCTGCATTGATAAAGTACCAGGCATATGGCCATGGAACTTCACTTCAACTTGTTCTCATTTTAATTTTCATAACTATAGACACTAAAGGGGTGTTCCCACCATAGACTTTAAATGCATATATACAGGCTATGCCATAAAAGTTTGATAGGTCTATGGTGGGAACACCCCTTTAATACAGCTTCTTATGAGGCCTATTTCCTCCAAAAAATTTTAGGTTACCAACTTTATTTTGTCCTATGTAGAGGACGCCATCACAATAGGTAAACAACAACATCCACAACAACTTCAAAACAACCTGTATGATATATTCTAGCTTGTACGCCAAATAGTAGGAAGGAATTGGTTAAAAAGCAGCTCACTACTTCTATTAGAATGCTTTCTGGCTAAGCAGCTCTCTTGTCTGCCATTTCTTGAGCTCCAACACAACTAGGGCCGTTTTTGCATTGCAATAACAACGTACGTTGCCACGGCTGGAGTGTTTTCCCAGCACATATGTTGAACATATCCATAGGCCCATATTCATTAGATGAAAGTTGAAATAGTGGCCATTTATGGAGTGTCAGTTTATTTTTTTTCTCTTTGCTGTATAGAATAGTACTGTTGACTACACAAGTTCATACAATCAAAGCCTATGGATGATGGATGCCACTGTAAAACTATACAGCAGGAACTGTCAGTTACCTTGGGAGCTGCAACATATACCTCCAATGGACACTGCAAATGCAGTATGAAAAGAGATATGTAATTACCTATAGTGATAGAAAGACCCTCCTTAGGCACAAAGCTGTGGCCACCAATAGCCATAAAAGTTTGCCAGTAAAAAACTGATGTTGCCAGAAAACACATTTTGGCAATTGTCAGCCACGGTTTTGTCCACTCCCAGCTGCTGGACTATGGGATCCTAGTCTTTAGGCTTTCTAGACTTTTTTTTTTTTGTTTGTTTTTGTAACAAAATGGCATTTTTTTAAATAATTCTCAATCATATTTGTGGGGATTTATTTTTTTTTTACATTTTTATATTCTTTTCCCCCTCCCACCCCCACCCCAATTACGCATATGAAGGGGTTGGACAAAATACCTGGAACACCCATAGTTTTACAAATTTAACTACACCTGCCATCACTGGCATACACCTTCATACACAGATCAATTCAGTAACTTGGAGCACATTTACCCCTAACAGGGGCTCACCAACAATCATTCCACTTAGAAATTTTAGAACAGCACATCTAATAAAGTTTAACTGGCATATAAGCTGCACAGCAGAGAAAAGAAAGAAGCTTTCTTTTCTTAGCTGTGCAGCTTATATGCCAGTTAAACTTTATTATATGTGCTGTTCTAAAATTTGTAAGTGGAATGATTGTTGGTGAGCACCTGGTAGGGGCATACGTGCTCGGAGTTGCTGAATTGATCTGTGTATGAATGTGTACGGTTTCTTGATCCCAGCACAGTATGCCAAGACCAGTAAAACATCTGTAGACAGAAGTTTCTGTGGTAGAAAGACAAAGTTTAACTCACAAGACAGAAAAGCACTTTATCGAATTGTAGCCAACAAACACAAATACAGCCCCTCAAACTCTGAAGGATTATTTCCATTGCATGAAGCTTAAAATATGCAAATTGCTAAATCAATCTTATTTTCAAAAGTGCTTTATTCACCTCATTGAAGATGCAGCTTCTCCTCCTTGTTTATTGCTTGTTGCCTAGGTTCCTGGCCATTGCTGCATTCTAGTAGAGTTGGCCACGCTTGTGCAGTAGTCTAGGAATGCCAATGACCATGATGTCAGGTATATACATTTCCACACATAAACATTTGCTCAATGCCACGGCAATGTTACACTACTCTTTTGTATAGAACCGCTTTAGGTCATGTGGAGGGGCATATGCTGAAGCCTTGGAGCTGTCCTATATAGTGTCGCAGCTCCCTGCCTGGACTCCAATAAAACCCACTGCATGATTTTACATAATATAGCTCCAGGGCAAGCGGTGCAGCCTCAACAGCAACACTATCCACATAAATCTGTCAGGGAAAGAGGAATGTAGGACTGTCAAATTGCAGCCAAAAGGAAAAGGGATGTTAGGGATTTTTTTACTCTATCGTTTTGCCAACCACACTTACCATTGGTTAACAGGACAAAAGTGCTCCCCCGGCTAACAATGCTGAAAACTACTAGCTATTTATCAGCATCAGAAGTGTGCACACTTGCGCAAGGAGCTTGATGACCTCATCAGAGCACTGCTTGCCTAAACTGCCAATCAACCAAAACAGACCTTCCCTCTTTGCCCTGTACCAGAGACACTGCAATGCACAAAAGAGAAAGGTGAGCTCAAGGTTTAGTTAGCAAAACCCAAAAACGAGGGAAACCCATAAGAAATGTACAAAGCTTTATTCAAAATTTACAAGAATTACAAAGTAATATCACCAACATAATATACCATAACAACCATCACCCAGATAAAAAAGTGCTAAATAACAACAAGCACGGAGGTCTAGGGTCACATAAAAAAGGAAGTGTAAAAATACATATACAAAAAGGTAAATGACCTGCTTCCTGTATAGTATAAAATATATAGTGATGCATACATGCAGAATCAAAATGCTACTATACCGTGAAGGAGGATCCAATGTAAAGTTGCTGAACAGTGACAACTAGACCTCCGTGCTACCCCGACGTGCATTTCGCTGACGCTTCCTCAAGGGGGATTATGTTGGTGATATTACTTTGTAATTCTTGTAAATTTTTTAAAAAAGTTTTTGGGATGGGGTTCCCCCATTTTTCTTTGGTCACATTTTTGTTACATTACCCTGGCTATTTTTACGTTTGTAGGCTAGTCAAGGTTTAGTTAGGAAAACCCTTTTATGAGCACCAGTAAAAGATTTGAAGGTGGGGAGTATTTTTGTTTTTTTTTGGCATGTTGAAAACGTCTTTTGTCATTGGGGCAGCTTTACTTTTGTCTGCAAATGTTTTGCCAGCCTTTGCATACGGAGATGTGATCGGGGAAAGAGTAGACCTGGACATATCCATCAACTTGGTCACAGATTCCCCTATCGGGAGGGCAACAACAATCATTCTGTTTTGGAAATCGGGTCTGACATGTGCCTGCAAAACAGATTTCTAGAACAGCACAAGTAGTAATTTTTATCAACAGCAATATAAGGAAAAAAATTGAGCATTACCAGTGATTACAGGGGTGTCAGGAAGTGTTCACCTTGACTATGGTAATATCTTTACCTGAAAACATTTAGAAATGTTGATTTTAAAAAAAAAAAACTAACCCCTTAGCTGCCGTGTAATCAAGGGGCTCCCTCTGTTCCCTCGCAGCAGTTCCTCGCCCGGAACCTGAAGGGGATCCCATCTGCCTGTGGCTTCACGATGACCGGGCCATGCCCTGTGTGCATGGCTGGGCATACAGATTGACAGGCACAATGGAAACCAGTACATAGCAGTTCCCTATGGGGAAAAGTGAAAAGGGGATCACCGATACAAGTTCCCTATGGGGAAAAGTGAAAAGAAGTAAAGTACAAAAAAAGGGAGAAAAAAGTAAAACCCCAAAAATAAAATAAAACTCGTACACCGCCCTTTACAAACACATGTGGCCCCCAAAAGATCAAAAATAAAGTACGCATATTTGTTATCCGCTCAAGCATAAGTTTCCCTATAAATCTGTCATGCTATTTAACCCGCATGGTGAATGCTGTAAAAAATAAAAAAAAAAAAAAAAGGAACAGAATTGCGATTTTGTTTATCCTGCAGCACATAGAATAAAAAGCAAACAAAAACTCTTGAAAATTCAAAGTGGTACCAATGAAAACGTCGGTTCATCATGGAAAAAAAAGCCCTGAAACAGCTCTGGATACGGGAAAAAGTTATGGCGAATATAGCGATGCATAAATATAGCTTAAAGGGAACCTGTCACATAGGTTCTGCCCCCCTTGCTGACGACAGCACATGCTAGTGTCAGACCTGCTGTTCCCAGCACTGTGCCCCTTATTCTGTAAGATGCTGTAGTTTTAGAGCATTTACCCCTCAAATCTTATTCATGAGCAGGTGTTAGCTCCACCCACCAAAGGCTAGTTCCGCCCACTGACAGTTATTCACATGGTTCTGCCTATTCAAAGTAATAGGTTTGTCAGTTGAAGTGGGCGGGGCTAGCCTCCGATTGGCCGGGTTTGAAAAAAACTGACACTCTGAAGGACTCTTCGAATGACTCTTCTGGCTGAAAACTGCAGATTTGAGCATTAAATACACAAAAACTCCAGCATCTTACAGAATAAGGGACACAGCGCTGGAAACAGCAGGTCTGACACTACCTTGTGCTGTCCTCACCAAGGGTGGCATAATCTATGTGACAGGTTCTCTTTAACATAACATTTTTTATTTTTATTTTTTTTTTACAGCACTTCAGCATTAAAAAAGCTATATAAACTGGGTATCACTATAATAAATATCGACCAACACCGTAAAACTGACTTGTCATGTACACTGCACAGTGAGCACTAATAAAAATAAAACTACTACTATAATTTGAAGTATTCTCTTGACCCTGCCTTCCAAAAAAACGGATTTAAAAGTGGTCAAAAAGCATTGTCCCCCCCCAAAAAATACCGATTTAAAAAAAAAAAAAAAAGTCAACTGATCCCACAAAAAAACAAGCCCATACACCACTTCCTACACGGAAAAATAAAAGTTATGGCTTTCACACTACAGCGATGCAAAAAAAAAGTGTTTTTATTGTGTAAAACATAAACTGGGTATCGCTGTAATCATATCGATCTGCTGATTAACGCTAGCATGCCACTTATACTGCACGGTCACCACTGTAAAATATAAAAATAAAAAAAACTACTAGGATTGTTGTACTTTGTTCAAGTGCCTCACAAAATCATAATAAAAAGCAATCAAAGCATCCTATAAACCCCAAAATTATACCAATAAAAACATCAACTCATCCCACAAAAAACAAGTCCTTATACAGCTTAATGTATAGAAAATTACAAACGTTATGGCTATTAGACTATGGTCTAAAAACGCAATTTTTTTATATACGTATTTCTATTGTGTAAAAGTAATAAAACACTATATAAAATTAATAACCTTGTAATTGTACCGACCCGCATAGTTAAGTTATGTCATTTATACCACACTGCGAAAGCTATAAAAAGGAAGCCCAAAAAACAATGGTGGAAGTGTGTTGCTCCCTTCTACCCTTCCCATTTTCATGGCCAAAGGCTAAAAATACTATTGCACAGCTGTGTGCCCAAAATGCACAATACACCAATAGATGAGATCAATGAGGGATGTTGAATTCAAAATGAGGAGACTTCTGGAAGGTTTTACCTGTTCTGGTACTTTGGGGGCTTTGCAAATACGACATGGCACCCACCAAAATCTGTGTTCCAAAAGCCAAACAGCGCTCCCTCCCCTGTAAGCCCTGCTTTGCTCCCAAACAGCAGTTTACACCCACATATAGGGTATTGTCGAACTTAGAACAAATTTTGTAATGCTTTTTTTCCAGGATTCCTTGTAAAATTGAAATCTTTTCAGCTGAAATTGCAGATTGTTGGGAAAAAAAAAAATGTTTTCATTTCATAAGCGAATGTAAAAAAAATAATAAAATTGTGAAACACGTGTGGGGTTGATATACTCAATACACCCCTATATATATTCCATAAGGGGTGTAGTCTTCTTAGGGGTGTTTAGCACCTTAGGGTGTCCTCAAACCTGTTATGGTGCCTAAAGAAAATCATAATGAAAAGAAGACCCCAAAGTCCAGTAGGTGCTCCCCCTATTCTGAGGCTTGTGGTTGAGCCAAATAGCGCACAAGGGCCACATATGGGATGTCTCTAAAAATGGCAGAATTGGGGGAGTCAATATTAAGTTGCATTTCCCTGGCCACATCTACCGTTTTACTGTGAATAATGGATAAAAAATTAAAAATCTGCCAAAAAAGTGAAAATTTGAAACTTCACCTCCTCTTTGCTTTAATTTCTGTGAAACACCTAATGGGTTAATAAACTTCCTAAATGCTGTTAAGGGGTGTAGTTTCTTAGATGGGGTCATTTACGGGGATGTCTAACATACAGGCCCCTCAAAACCACATCGGAGCTGGAGTGGTCTTTAAAAATATCAATGTCGCTAATTTTCTTCAAAATATGAAAAATTACTAATACATTTCTAAACCCCGTAATGTCGTAAAAAAATAGCAAGAGCGCATTCCTCACATTTGTTTCATCATTTCAGGCTGCCTGTATAACAGCAATACAGGTGTTCTGGTAACAAGGATTGGAGCCTGGGAGTGAGGTGACAGCTCTCTGGGAAGAGCTGTGACATCTTCTCCCTTCCACTGCTCACACAGATTGATGAGGTCACCAGTCTTCAGTGAGGGAAGACATGCCTACTGGGAGGAGAAACCCGCCCCTGGATTTGAAGCTGTAAGAGACGGAAAGACAAGTTTGCGAAAGCCTGTAGTGAGAAAACCCCTCTAAGGATACGTTCATCAAAAGGATTTGGACGGCGATTCTGGGGGCAGATTTAGGATTGAATTTGTCTCAGAATCCACATCCAAATCAACAGTAAACCAATCTCCTTTATACCCTATGTAAAATTGGCAGCATTATTCAGATGCCACCAATTTTACTGGCTTATACTAGAGAATAGAAGGCAGAAAATCTACCTCGGAAATTCAGCATCATTTCCTCATCTGAATTACAAAGTGCAGAATTTTCCACAAGGAAACGATGCTGACTCGGCACTCATATTTTCATGTCTGAATTTACGCCGTGTGAACTTACCCTCACTGTCTAAAATTTGTTTTCCCCCCAGCTGCACTGCTACTTCCAATAAATAGCAGACTAGTTAGTCTTTGTCCTGAATCAAACTATGCCCTCACTACTAGATTAAGCTTTGCTTGAGATTACCATGTTAGATCACAATCAGGATGTCGCTATATGGATGATAATATTTTCATTGATTTTAAAAATCTGAAAAAAGGAACTACCAAGATTAATTCTTCTGGTGCTGACAAGTTTTTAGCAAGCGAGCATGGGCAAGAATCACAATGCTCAATGACGTGTTTTCCCGATTCGTGATTCACTTTTCCTTTTGAATCGTTGCAGAATATACTCATTTGTAATGTTCTCTTTAAAACAACAAGCTGTCTAGTTTCATTTCATTTCACTACGTGAATTACATAGAGCAAGTACTCACTTGTCACGAGCAGCTGCACAGAGATGAAGATCTAAGGCAGTAAATCGCAGTGGGTGTCTACAAAACTTGGCAGGTCGAGCAGAAACCAAGCCGAGCTATATCTGAATCCTACAAAAAAAAAAAAAAAAGCACCGGAACTGTTTCTTCACATGTCCAAAAATATTAGTGATTGTCAGTATTTAACTACAGTTTTCCTATTTTGGGTGAGGTGTCAAGAGTTTAATCTTGCAGTCCTACATGATATTTAAACCCTTGATACAAGATCAGAGGCTGCTACTAGCTTTGATCTCCACATAGAAGTCTTCAATTAAAATATGTTTGAATGCAGAGCTGTCTCTTTATTCTAGACATGTCATAGTGACATTCTACTTTATTACATTAAAAAGGGAGATTTTATATAGATTAGAAGTGTTTCACAAATCTATTTTGATGGCTTATGATGGAGGCTTGAATTCCTCCTGGCTTCGTGCTAGGCAGAAAAGGCAATTGCCTAGGGCCTGACTCACAGAAACATCAGAATAATCGATTTTCCCTCTTCAAGAGGCATTATTCATTAACAATAAAATGTACAGGCTAATTATCTTGCACTTAATGTATCTTTACACAGGGTGAATTTGTGGGTGGTAAACCCTCAGCATTAAACTCTGACTGGCCCGCAGGAGTATAGGGAAACCCCCCCCACCCCTCCACGGTGGGCCCTTAGACATGGTGGGCCTTAGCCTGGGGCTGCTTTTCGTGGGAAAAGACAGAGAAAGAGAGGTAGAAAGCAGGAGTCATGTACAGTAACTGTAAGGTGGGCGTCAGGAATCAACTCCACTGGTGGGGCCCAGAAACACTGCTCAGCGTATTAAAGTAACACAAAAAATTTGGAAAAGTTGGATTTTTCCAAACCCAATTTTATTCTCTAACCCTATCTCTGTCCCTGACCCAAACATAGAAATGATATCAGTCCAAATGTATCCAAAATATTGCTTTATATCAAACTTTTATATAACCCATACATTCTCCGGGCTCTATTATGGCAAATAGGTAAAATCCTTTGATTCATCAATGTAAGTCTCTGCAGCATTGAAGCGGCAAGAGTCCATAGCCATAGAAGGAACTTAAAACATCACGGAGTAAGTGGTTACATGTTTCCTTGAAAACATCCAAGTGCCAGAGGTGACGTTTCGGAGGAAACTTCTCCTTCCTCAGACCAGCGCTTCTTGGAACAGTCCTCCCACTATGGGTAAGTTAGAGATTCAAGGGTTAACTTACCATTCAGCGTCACTCCAGGGCTTGCATCACTTCCACCGAGCTGTTACTTCAGGTGTTGTCACCTCCAGTTTCTCTAGATTATCCCTTATAGTGTTGAAAGTGGAAGTGATGTCAGACACCGCTTAGATTTAGGTTGAATTTGACATCTACCTGAATTCGAAGATGCAACATTACTTGGGTAATTTGGATACAGATCTTCAAGACCCCTGCTCAACAATCCAGAGAGTCACATAATAAAATGCTGGCTGCCATCACTAGACGGGAACTTACTGCATATAGATCTGTACAGTCTGTACCCACATTTACATGCTGCTCATTTATTTTTATATTGAAATACATGTGGGTTGATGTGGGTTCCATGTGCAAACTGCATCTGGAAGCCAGGACATTAAATGGGGTTAAATCCGTGCCTAAAACATAGCATTTTGTTATTTTGTTCTTGCATTTCTAGAGACGTAACTTTTTTTTTTTTTTTTTTTTAAGAGAGTTTGATTTTTACAGGATGATTTTTACTTATTAATGGCAGCATTTTGGGGTAAATACAACCTGAGACTTTCTGGATAAGATTAACCCCTTAAGCACCATGCCTGAAAAGGCCTTAATGACCAGCAAATTATTTAACTTTTTACCCTGTGTTTCAAGTCATAACTTTTTTTATTTTTTCTATGACGCAGTTGAATGAGGACTTGTTTTATGTGGATGAAGTTGTATTTTTGGGAGAGTACTTTGAGTTTACATATTAACTACTGCGGAATAAAAAAAAAAAATTGTGCATCATGTACATAAAGTTTTTCTGCATTTTTTTAAATTTTTTTGCACAATTCACATTTCACACCAAATAACATGTTAGATTAATTCTACAGGTTATTACGGTCGTGTGGATTCCTAATATTGCAGGCATTTGTTTGTTAATTATTACATATTTTATTTATTTTTTTCTACACTGGTTTTTGTACATTTTTTTTAATCCCATTAAGGGATAACCATTGTACAATTTTATTTTACATTACAATCTGTGTCAGTATGATACAAGCTGCTATCAGGGCAACACACAGTGTGCCGTGACCGCAGGCTTGCTATACAGACAGTCCTGGGGCTGATCTAGGTCCCCAGAGTTTACTGTATACACATTCCCCAGCCTCCATCAGGCACTGGGATGGAACAGAGGACTTCTCTTAAATAAAGTTGCAGTCACGGACCGTCGCAATCAAAGAGTAAAGCAACTGGGATCAGAGGCTTTATCTGTTCCATGGAGTTAACAGAGAATGCCATAGCAATGGAGCTGTTAACTGAGCAACCTTAAAAATGCTAGCGGTATTCAATTCAACGATCTGAATCACATGTAATCTTCTAAAAGCACTTTATTTAGCAGCTTTCTTAAAACCAATCTTGGTCATATTTCTCTTCAGTTATATATGCGCTTGTGCAATAAACAGAATTTCACCTGAATGTCAAGAGGCAGTCTCTCATATTATTTTCTTATGGAACAAACAGTCCTCATTCATTTAGTGAGCTGTCTCAGAAACTCCGCTGTGTCCGCTCAGGGTGAGCAATGCTATCCACAATCACACGTCATGTATGTATAAGAAAAAGCTGATATCAGGCAACACCAAAATTAAACCGTCTAATTTCTGTCTTTTCTTTGGAAAAGTGGAATCAAATTTGGGGTACACACTCAGGAAAATGTATCTTCTCTCTATACCAGGTATCCTCAAACTGTGGCCCTCCAGCTGTTGGGAAACTACAACTCCCATCATGATTTAAATAATCTATAACAGGGGGAATGATGGGAGTTGTAGTTTCCCAACAGCTCGAGGGCCGCAGTTTGAGGATGCCTGCTCTATAACCTACTGTGTCTCTACTAATGGTTTGCCTAGAGGCAGAGTGTTCACCACTAAAAGGACGGCCGGCTTCTCAGTGGTACTCCCTGTGCTATTCCTTTACAAATTCCCTGTTGGGTCCTGACACGTTTCCCCCTCGACACACGTTCATCCGGGAACCAATTTCAGGATGGCCAATAATATCACTCAAATATTGAGTGTGTCACCCCATAATGATCATGTGCCAGCATTTTATTTTTCGTTAAATAAATGGACTTTAAAACAATGAAAGTGGTTGCAAATGAGCTGTAAAGAGTGGAGTCTTGTAATAGACCTTTTTTTTTTAAATTTGTTTTATAGATTTTCACCTAAAATTTTTATTCAAATTGAGATCCTAAAGCCTCTGAGCCCTCCACCCATTACCAGGTCCTATCATATAAGCGGGCCCTTTTTTTTTCACATGGGATCAGGACTCCTGACAGAAATACTGCCCTGATGGCACCCCTGTCCAGACTGTTTGCTGGCCACGTCATTAAGTTGGTGTACCTTTCCTGAAGAAAATCTTTAACCCCCTTGATGCTGAGGACGATTTTTTTTAACATTTGTTTTTCCCTCGTCGCCTTTCCAGAGTCATAACTTTTTTATTTTGGCATCTACATAGACATATGAGGGCTTTTATTTTGCAGGACAAGGTGTACTTTCTAATGTGTCATTCATCGTACCATAGAATGTACTGGGAAACTGCAAAAACAAAATTCTAAGTGGGGCAAAATGTGAAAAAACTTACTTGCGCCATGTTTGCGGGAATTTTGTTTTTATGGCATCAAATCTTCGGTATAAATGATGTGTTATTTATATTCTACAGGTTAATACGTTTCTTGAAATACAAAACATATAGGGTTTTCTTTATATTTTGGTACCATAAAAAAAAAATACAAACATCTTCTATTTTTCAAATTTTTGCCACGGCGCCATTTTCTGGGACCAATAACTTTTTTGTACTAACTTATATGGACCTGAGTGAGGCATTTTTTGTGGGCTGAAGTGTACTTTTTACTGGTACCAGTTTGGAATACATGTGGCTTTTTTGATCACTTTTATTCAAATTTTAGGGGAAGTGAAATTACCAAAAAATTGCAATTTAGGCATTTGGAATTTTTTTTTCTTCTATGGTGTTCAGTGTGTGGGATAAATTGTTATATTTTAATAGTTCGGACTTTTACGGACGGTGTGATACCAATTATCTGTAACTTTTTTATTATTTTATTTGTAAAATGGCAAAAGGGGGTGATTTGAACTTTTAATATACAGTATGTATTTTTTTACATTATAAAACTTTTTTTTTAACTTTAACATTGAGTCTGCCTGGGGTGCTTCACCACTAAAGGGCACGATCATTTATACAACCTATTGCATTACTCAGATCGCAGTGAGGAACGGTGCGCAGCACTGTTTTTAATTCATTTAGACACCCCAGCCGTGTTCGCCACAGCATCTAAGGGGTTAAACAGCATGAACTCTATAGGCCCGTCGCCACAGCAGACAGCAAATACCGGTTGGATTATCCAACTGGCATCCGCTCTGTTTTGTGGCCGTGCACATGGCCACTAAAGACGGCTTTTCTCCACTGTTTGCGGAGAACAGCCCTCCCCCCCTCGCATTGAGAGGTTCATTGTTCGCCCGAAAACCGGGCGGAATGAACATGCTCAATGTTTTTCGGACCACCAGTGGTCTAAAAAAACCCATGGTGGAAAACCCATGCAGTGGGGACTGCTGCATGGGTTTTCCATAGAGGTCCATTTAAAAGTTTGTTAGCCATTTTCCAGACGGTTTTCATTTATGAAAACCGTCTGGAAAACCGTCTGAAAACCTTTGCCGTGGGGACAAGCCCTATGGATGACATGTATGAAACTTGTTGATACAGAGAAGTGTAGAATTCTATAGTATGTATGAACCTGTCATATGTGGGTCCATAAATCTGGCATATGGAATTTGGGCTGAGTTTTTTGTTTTTTTTTTAACACAAAGCACACCAGAAAACTGGCGCAGGTCTGTTCATACATGTCACCCTATGTGTTAATGTGCTCAGCTCTTTCTGCTCTATAACATTCTGCCAGGACATAAGATAGCAGGTTCAATGGAACAGGTTCCCTTTAATGCTTTGTGGGAAAATGCATTATTGTCCTGAAAATGGCTTCATTATCAATAAGGGAGGTTTCACACGTTAAATTTTTTTTCAAAACACATGTTTTATCTGTGAGAACCGCTAGGGCCAGATATTAGCTGGGAAATAGAAAACACCGTCTTTTTATTTATTTTCTTCTTTGTGCTTTGGATTCATTTTTTTCGTCAGGGTTTGGTGTTTTAGTTAGTAGGGCATTTTTCTCCATATAGACATCCATTGTTATTTTTTTTTTTTACTTCAGCAATTTCACACTTAATAACTTTCTATATTAATTCTACGGTTTATTACGTGTGGATACCTAATATGTGTAGGGGTTTTTTTTTGTGTAATGTATGCACAATTATTTTTTATTAAATATTTATTTTTTTATTATTTATTTATTTTTTCTACACTTTATGTTTTGTACTTTAAAAAAACAAAACAAAATCCCAATGAAGGGATAACTGTTTTATATTTGTTAATGTATTATCATATTCATATATGCTAATACATTATAATCTGTGTCACAGACACATACATGAAAAAAACGTTGAGATTCTTAGTTCACATGTTTTGATCAAAAAATGTTTAAGCCACCCCCAACTTACAACGTGATCTCAAGGCGGGTGGTCCTACGCTATCTTTACCTCTCAATAGAGCCAAATTCAGACTTCTCATTGGGTCAACCGACCGCCATTATCCAGAGAGAGAAATAAAAAAACAACGACCTTGCAAGCATACTACACTGATATAACAGCCTGTGAAGGTGGGTGGGGTGCAAGAAACCAAAATGGAGGCATCCCTTCCTCCCTATATAGATTAAAAGCAATATATGCCAAATACAACGTATAGTTCTGCACAAAAAAACATTTCTAAAAAACACAATGTGAACCTGGGTGCCACTAGCAGGGTTGTGGCATATATATATATATATATATATATATACACACGCACACCATTACCAGTGGCACACCAACTGCTAAAAGGGTTATACAATACATGGAACCCTCCAAAGAAGCATTTATGCTATCTATCATACATAAAAAAACCTCAAACTGCCCTTTTAGCAGTTGGTGTGCCACTGGTAATGGTGTGGTGTGGCGTGCTGTGTGTGATAGTATATATTATTATCTATTCTTATCATCTATTATATCTATCTATTATATTATATCTATATCTATATCTATATATATTATATCTATATATTATATATATATATTTTATATATATATATATTGAATGCTGAAACCACTGCCTAAAGACGGTGGACGGTTATTAATGAGTGAATAGACACGTGAGGAGGAGCCTCATTACGACGGCCCCTTCCAAGTTCTGCTGATAACAGAGACCTCCATGAAACTAGAGGAAAAACAACACAGTCCACACCAGCCACTGCAAAAGGATCACTTCTCCCAGTGATTAAAAAAGGTGAAAGATGCTGTTTATCTCTTACTGATGGCCCATGTAGAGTGGTATCTTACACACTACATGATATGCTGAACAATAATAAGTTCCTGCAACATCATAAACTGTTATATGATTCACTTGTAGAGTATACTGACACAAAGTACGGTGACTGTTGAATATGTACACACACCAGCAAGTGCTACAACTATGGCCTACCTAGCAATTCCATCAACCAAGAAGGGACTGTCCACTATGTCTTGTTAGCCCCTAAGGATGTACTTACATTTCCGAATCTGGACTAACGATGGAATACCACTGGTGTACCCTTACCCATAGCAGAATGGACACATTCACCCTTTTTCCAAATTAATCTTACAACACATACAAAAGGGGGTCAGAGTGTGAATGTGTTAGTACAGGAGGGTTGGGAATTTAAGAGAGTACCGGTCCCAATAGTAGTTAGGAAAAATATGGGCTCCTGAGCTGAAAGTGTCAATAGGTAAGTCCTCCATTTGTGATAATGTACAAACCCATGTTAGAGTAGGAGCTGCTTGCTTAGTAGTAGATACCCATGATCCAAATTGGGAAGGGAATAAATACTTCCACTTTTGAGATGGTGACGAGTGTGCTGCATTTGGAATTGGGACTTTTCGCAATCAGGCCCCTCAAGATACTCATGATGACTTTAAATGTAGGTTTTAGAACACGTTTGGAGGATTTGGGAATAGTAAAAAGGAAAATGATATGAGATATGTGTATAATCGAACTGCTCCTTTGTAGATGATACCAATAAATTCTGTTACATGGGTTCACACATCTGAAAGACATGTATAATGTCTGTGGAAACGCTGTATAAAAGGATTCCTCTTGATGTAGAAGGAACATACACTATAGCTAGGCTGTCACCATTAACATTTTAGTCCCCCATAAGGATGTAGATATAAAAAAGAGACCCAGACATATATTGTACAAAGGGCAGGTTTGTATAAAATTGCAAAAATCAGTGATGATTGGTAGAAAAAGTCACAAGTGAAGGAGAACTCATGATGGGGTGATAAGTTTTAATTCTTAAACCCTGCAAAATGGTTCAGAGGCCTAGGTGGTTGGCTTACAGGGATATTACAGAAGATTATGCATGGTGTACTGTTCATAACATAATATATGTGTGTGTTAAAGGGGTTTTGCCACAAAGTGAGTTGCTTTCCTCTTATCTGGCTCAGGAGAAAATATAAACAAATCATGAAGCTGCAGAGGGAAGAGGGAGGGGGGCTGAGCAGCGAGGAGCACAGAGGGAGAAATAAGGGAGCATCTGCAATGTTCACTCAAATAATACAGCCTAAAGCCTCATACACTGCACTTTCTCCACAGTCCCTTGGAAGCTCATTCATGTTCCCTGTCATCAGATAAGAAGTGCAGACAACGCAAGTGCCGCCTGTTAGCTCCCGTCAGCTCTCCTGGTCGTGTCTAATGCAAACTTTTAAGTAACTAAGGGCTTGTAAGGAAAGCTGTAGCTCTCACAGGCTTCACTTTTTGTAATCACATATATTTAGAAAAGTTATTAAATTCCCATTTTGGAGGATCCTACGTCAACATTGCATCGTGGCAAAACCCCTTTAAATGTTTAGTGCTTACCGTAGGTAGATGTTGCAGAAAACTAAAGAAGCAAATAGTTATATCTTTTCGTGATTTGGGAGAATATAATATATTCTCCTCATGGCATAGACAACCTCAATCTGTTTGACAAGCTTAATATTTGTAGGTGACCCTTTTTTTTTCTTAGAAAACAAGCTGGGGGAGGTATGGGAAAAAGAAGCATGTAAATAGAAAGTCTGGCAGTGCAGGTTAGTTACATGAGAATGTACTCTAAAAAAACCTAAAGACATGGGATCTGATCACACATTTCTGCTCAAAGGGGGAAATTGTGAGGGTAATTTTCTTTTGTTTTTTAGATATTTAATGATTTTGTTTAAAATTTTTTAATCATTCTTTGTTTCGTCTTATAAAATGTTGATTTTTAAATGTTGCTTGAAATGGAACGTGACTTTGGGACCCCTCTCCAGACACCATGAGTCTGTTAATGAAATGCATTGAAATAGTACTCCTTTTAGGCAAGATTCTTTGTTTGAGAAGGGATACACCCAGAGGTGTTCTGTATATCCAAGAAGGTTTAAAAACCCGCGAATAGGAATTTGTAGTTTTTCATGGTTTAAAATTTGTTTGTGATGATTCTTGCAGAAGAAAGAGGGGGCTTTGGGCTTAAAAAAGTCTGAACTTTCTTAAAGTTGGGGGGAAATCTTGTAAATCCATGCTGTTTACTTAGTTGTTCTATTGCTTGCATTTAAATAAATCCTGGATATTTTAACCTACAATTTATTTTTGATTTGAAAACCCAATCACATCTGAAACGCTTTATTAGCGATGACAGAGTAGTGTCCAAGGTGCATGCACATCTGAACAGTAAGTGAAGGAAGTGACTGCTATATCCCCTGCTCCTTTACTTGGATTCTCAGGTCGTAGTTTTGATGTGCATTTTGGTATGTAAAATACCAAAATATCTATGAAAAATGCACCTATACTTTCTTATTTCTCACTCATTGTGACAGGAGCCAGGCCTCGGATCAGCTCCATGGGATTGGCTAGTTTGCTTTCTAAATCACTGAATCTAATAAGAAGAGAAACATGTGGAAAAACTTTTACAGTCATTTAAAAAAGTTTGGGCCCCTATTAATCTTAATCTTTTTTTTGTTCTAAAATTTTTGGGGTGTTGCAACAGCATTTCAATTTGTATATCTAATAACTGATGGAACAGTAATTTTTCCAGATTGAAATGAGGTTTATTGTACAAACACAAAATGGCTTTTAGCAAAAACCAAATTTTGATGGTGCAAAAATTTGGGTACCCTTATCTTTTTATTGATTTAAATACTCCTAACTATTTTTTACTGACTTTTCTGAAGAAACTTTGGTTTTGAAAAACCTCACTGAGCTTTGAACTTCATAGCCAGGTGTATCCAAATGAGGGAAAAAGGTTTTTTAAGGTGGCCCAATTGAAGTTGTTCCCTATTTAAATTTCCCCCTGTAAAGAGTGGCATCTGGGCTCCTAAAACAACTCTCAAATAATCTAAAAACAAGATTGTTCAACATAGTTGTTCAGGGGAAGGATAAAAATTGTCTCAGAGATTTAACCCGTCAGTTTCCAGTGAGGAAACATGTAAGGAAATGGAAGGCCCCAGGGGGCATTTCTTGTTAAGCCCGAAATGGAAGGCAAAAAAAAATATCAGAAGGTTAGGAAATTGGTGAGAAAGTAAGGACAATCCACAGCCACCTCCAAAGGCTTTCAGCATATTTTTGCTGCAGATGGTGTCCGTGCATCGGGGCAACAATGCACCTTTTTCACAAGGGGGAAGCTGTTTTGGAAGGAGTGATGCGAAAGCCCTTTCTGAAAGCCAAACCCAAAAAGAGTCGCCTGAGGTATGCAAAAGCACTGTGGACAGCCGCTTCATTTTGGAAGAAAGGGCCTGTGGAAAGATGAAACAAAGTTTTCTTGGTCTACAAAAAGGCGTTATGATGGGTCCCCAAAAAAACAGATTCCAAGAAAAACACTTGTACCCACTGTAAAAAATTTTGGGGGAGGTTCCATTTGTTTGGGGGTGTGTGGCCAATGCCCTTTCCGGGAAACTTGTTAAAGTTTTAGGGTCGCTGGATTCAATCAGTTCAGCAGGGTTCTTCAGAATAATGTACAAGAATCAGTGATGAATTTTTTGTTACGCCGGGGGGGATATTTTTAGAGACAAAGTCCCAAACCATCTCCAAATCTTTCAGGCATTCATGCGGGAACAATTACAATGTTTGGAATGGCCATCCCGCCCCCGACCCTGAATATCTTTTAAACATCTGGGGGGATATTTTGAAGTGGGTGCCCATCTGGGCGACCTAAAACTTAACTAAATTTGAATTGTTTTGTAAAGAGGAATGGTCAAAATTACTTCATCCAGGATCAGGAACGGGTTAAAAAACTCCGGGAAAAGCGTTAGAGGCTGTTATTTTTGCAAAAGGAGGATTATAAAATTAATGCCTTTTTGTTGGGGTCCCATACTTTTGCACCGGTCAAAATTTTTGGTTTACTCCCCTTTCCCCCCCCCAAATTTTGTTTTTTTTTAAAAAAACCCTAATTTCAATCGGAAATATTACGGGGGTCCACAGTTATTAGATTATCAAATTGAAATGGCTGTTGCAAACACTAAATATTTAGAAAAAAAAAATGATTAAGTTATTGGAGTCCCCAAAACTTTTTCATTGACGTTTTTTTGTTTATTTTTACAGAATTTTTTGCCTTTGGAGGTCATAAGAGAAGTACTGCTGTTATGCACTCCATTTCATTAAAGGGGTTTTACCACGTGGTAAAATCCCTTGCACTGGTCACACGCAGCTAACCCTCATCTTCATTCACTTTTATGGGAGCTCCTGAATATAGTATAGTAGACACACTCGGTTATACATATTCAGAAGCTCCCAAAGAAGTGAATGGAGAGGACGGCCACAAGCGTAGCCCTCCTCTTAAACATTAATGTTCTGTTTGCAGCTAGCTGCGATCGAACCCTGCTGGGGAATTTACCTCATGGTAAGACTCCTTTAAGGGATTTTTACAGTTACCAAAGCCTGAAAGTACTGTAGTGAAACTTTAACTCCCACTTGAGCAGACCTAATAAAGTCTCCTTACCTCTCCAGAAAAATAGCCGCTCTTTTCCATGTAATGTGTCTTGTGACTATGTTTCTGTGGTAACGTCTTTTATTAATCACTGACAACCTTTTCCAGCTCGTTCCAGGGTTATAAATGTAACCAAAAAAAATGTCCAGAAATAGGGCATGCATTAACAACAAGGAACTATTGTTAATCTATCCTTTCCTGTATGGGTCGGCGCACTACATCATCATATAATTACTGGAGCTTTGCTTTTCTGACATCTCTACAGATATAGGTTTCTAAGATAACTTGGTGGCTGTCTGCAATTACGACTAGGGAGCTGACAGCATTTTGTCCGATGCAGGACTGCGGTTTTTGTCACTGATGTGCGCAAAAAACGCAGTCAGTTTTAGTTTTTGCCATTGGCCCGTACAATTGGATGTAAGCGAAACTGACGGCAAAATGCAAAACTCCAGGGAAATTTGCAACATATTCGTATAACGCATATTGCGGCAGATTTTTAAAGCGGCGGTTAAAAGCCCGTGCTGTATAGACTACAGCACAGGTTTCTCATTGCTGTCTATATAGCACAGTGTGTGCACGGTGGTTTCAAAATACTAAAACTGATGAAAATCCAACAGTATTTCTGTACTGTGTAGACATAGCCCTAGAGTGAGCATCCATTACAGTACATATGAAGTCTACATTCTTATCAGTACACAGGAAAACAAGAAAATAGTCAGATCTGGCTTCATAGAAAGAGACTAGTACATATATTAGAATCCTAAACTGTATGAATTCAGACTGTCATAAGGAAGGTTTACTACTAGAAGGAGTCCCTCCTCTTAATGAGAGGAAACTTTTATCCCAATATGCAAAGAATAACCTGGTTCTACAGGTGCTTCACATGTGCAACCTTTAGGGTGCTTTCACACAGTGCAGTTTTGGTGCAGTATTAACTGCACTCCAATTAAACTGCCTTTATTACCAGCGAGCTTCTTTCACTTATCTAAACTGTTTGGAAAGGGAGTAATCAATTAGCATGTTTATAATCCACAAGACTTCAAACACAGTCATTGATTACTTACTTGAAACACCTTTACGAACAATTTAGACAACTGAAAGAAGCTTGCTGGCAATAAAGGCAGTTTAATTGGAGCGCAGTTAAAACTGCGGCAAAACTGCGCTGTGTGAAAGCACCCTTAGGATATGTTAATACAGCGTGCTTGCTCCGTGTGAACATACGCTTTTGGATGCGTGTTTGGGTCCGTCTAGATGGACCCAAAAAAGCATCGAACAATGAGCAATGTGTTTTACACTGCTTGCAATGTAAAACACGCATCATTGTTCATATGAGTGATCGCCGATGTGTGTTTACTTTGCGTCTGTTGGAACCGTCTTTCGGATCTGTTCCAAGAATTGACATCAATTCGTGGAGCGAAAGACACAGCAGGAGCCCTGTAGTAAAGTATAGGGTGCGATCCTGCTGCATCCAACACAGATCCAAACACGCAGCTGTGTGTTGGATCCATGTTTGATCCGATCGATGCTGTGATTTTTGATGCGATTTTCGGGTCCAACACGGTCTTGAAATGGTATCCAAAAATGCTGTGTGAACATACCCTTAATGTTAAGCTATGTTCACACGGCTTGTTGGATCCGTATTTGGATCCAAAAAACGCATTCAAAAGCACTGCGTAAATTGCATCCAACACGCAGGTGCATGTTTGGATGAATTGTCTGCAGCAGGAACACACCCTATAGTTTTAAATAGGGTTTCTGCTGTGTCAAATTGATCAAGTATTGACATGACAATTTTTTTTAACAGACCCTAAAGACGCATCAGAAAGGCGCATGTAAACACGCATCAGTTATCAGATGTCTGAATCGCTTTGAAAGCAAATTTTAGGGTGTTTGGTTGTTTGGGGTAAGCGGGGGATAAAATCACACTAAAATGGAGCCAAAATCGGGTCCAACACGCCAAGTGAACATACCATTACTGTGCACTTATAGGGTGAATGCACAAAGAACGGATTTCCTGTGGAAATTTTTTGGAGGTAAAACTGCAACATAATGTGTGGATTTTACCCTATTAATTTCGTGGAAAAAAACTGACTAATTGTGATAAAAAAATGACATGCTCAGTTTTTTCCAATTTGCACCACAGGTCAATTTCCCCCTGTGGCCGGGGCTGGTATCTGGCATTCCCCTGCCCAAACTTGTTCAAAAAAACATGTTCAATTTGCGATTTGTGCAGAATTTATTTGATTTTTAAATACTGAATCCCCATGATTCAGCTGAAATCTTTTAAAAGTCCATACCCCACCACACCCCAGTGTTTTAAAAATTAAAAATAAATGTGTCAGGCAATGACACTGAAAAGAAAGCAGCACCACAGAAATAAAAAGTGGCGTCGCGTCCTGAGGCAGATCAATGCTGAGCCTGGCTATAGAATATCCACACTGAAAATTCCCCGGCAATCGTACCCCAAATCCAAAATCTAAATTGAAAATCTGTATCTGTAATCTGCAATGAATCAGTGTGTATTTTAGATGCGGATTCCCTGCTGAATCAGTGCTGAAAATGTCTGTTCAAAGTCAGCCATGTGAACATACCAGCACAGTGGTAATGGTACGACAAGAACGGCGTATTTACAGCTGGTGGGGTCTTCTGTGTTAGGCTATTCTCACAGAATGGATTTCTGTGCTGATTCTGCACCAAATCCACATTGAAATCCAAATGCAGTAAGTCTATTATTGACTTTAATGGGAAATCTGCATTGTTTTTATACGACTGGTTTCCCCAACGAAAGTTTAAATTTTTTTGCAAAAGGAAAAAAATAAAATAATAAACATGTTCATTCCTAGAAGCTCGGGTGGGAAACCCCGTTTGAAACCTCCATTTAAGAAACTGCATTAGAGCCGCATAATTCCAAGCCGACTGTAAAACCCCATTCAACAAGGATTCCACATGGAAGTTTTATGCTTGTAATCTACTGATGTGTGAACATACCCTTAGTGAGACATGAGAAAGTTTTCATAAACGCATATCATGAAACAGAAAATATGGACAGAATTTGGGTAATTTTTTTTGCTTTAGTATGACGCTCTCATCATTTTTTTTACAGATTGGAAATGTGACGGATGGCATCTTCTTTTCATGTCTCTCCTTGCAGCTGACAACATATATTTAGTAGGCAGCTGTTCAAGGATTAATGTGCATCACAACCACCACCAGCTGTGAAAGGATATGG